>QODF01000163.1:1108043-1182597 GCA_024372805.1 Oostethus manadensis | reverse complement strand
TGTGTGTGTAGAGAGAGATAGACAAATAGATAGATACATTATTTTTTCCGAGATATAAATTTCATCATACTGTAGCTCACCTTCAGCATTCACATATCAGCATTTGAAATCAACACTGAATGGGAAAGATATAACTATGGTGCAAATGGTGCTATGGTGCAAACTTAATGAAACAAAACAACATAAACATGCAAAAACTATGGGCTTTTAATAGTATGTCATTTTTCAATAAAATAACTACCCTTGTTTCTAAATTCATATGCATGTACATTTTATTACATGTAGTTATTTACCAAATGTATTTTAAAATGTGCAAATTTGTTTATCATTACAGAAGGAGTTAATAACATGACATGTAATGATTGTTGAAATCACATGATGTGATTTCATATTAAGATCATATTAAGATTAATTTGGAGCGATATCATAGATGCTTTTTCTCGTGATTTTTGGTTGAATTTCCACTGTGTTACTACTGTCCATGTGAGTCATTCAGTCCTCCTCCGTCATTGACTTCAATGGCGCAGTGAGGATTAGGAAGTGGCCCTGCTGAGTTCAAAGCTATTTCCAATGTCACTGTCTGCAGTATGCGTGTGTGTGGATGTTCCAAAATACATGTGTGTTGTCTTTGATTTTGCACAGTGTAGGCCTGTGCACGTCTGTTTTTTCCTGCTCCGCTTTTCACATCTGCACGGGTGTGAAACAGCTGTGTGTGCTGCTGTGCCCTTTGGGACTTATATACCCACACACACATCATAACCCCTCATGCCAAGCTGTCCCTTCTGCCTGAAGCTTGTTTAGAAAATGATGAAAATGATGCAAAGATTGCTGCACACTTGAACATGTTATACACAGTAGCAGTGTGCATGTTTTTCATGAACACACAGTTACACACACTGTGTGTGTGTTAGACAAAATCCATCAGCCTGTGATCTTCCTCTCCTTCTGCCTTTTTCCTCAAGGCAGCCATTCATAACCAAGATCATTTTTAGAAGAAAAGAGGTCTGTTCATGATGGAAGGAAAACCCTTTCATATTCTTTCATCTTTTGTCTGATTTCCATCCCTTGTATTGCAGGGTGATGCAATGCGGCGGCCACCTGCGTAACATTCCGGAAACTTCCATAAAAATCCTCTTAGAAAATTTCTAGGATGCTCTTAAATCACAAGACAGTGTTTACATATTTGGCCAGGCGGACAATATGACATTCTTCTATGAGCCTTTGGACTTGTCTTACCAAAATTATTCCAACTTTAACAATAGATCTTCTTGTATGAATTTGATGTGGAAAAAGCTCAACAGTGATTGTGCAGTTTGGTCTGCAGCACTTGGTTTAGCCTTCCTGCCTGTCCAATTGACTTTGGGTGGAACCCGGAAGAAAGACTGACTGTGGACCCCAACAACTCACAAAAATCCTTTCAGAACAAAGACACAAACTAGGGACCACAATCGCAAACCCCGTTCTGAGGAAAACCAAGAATAAAGAAAATGTTATTGACACGAGCCTTGGCTGTTTTTTGGCCGAAGGCATTTGACAAAAGAGATCAAACGTCTAGTATAATTTTGGAAAACCTGTCCACCGCAATGAGAACACTTTAGAAGGTGGCTGTCCAGAAAATAAATCTAAAGAGATGTGGGACCAATTTATTAGCAGCACATACCAAACAGGCAGCAACATATTTGAATACATCAACAGCCTTTTTGGGCCACCAAAAACATTGCCACATCCACAACCTTTACTGTGAGTGGGTTTTGTAAACTGAACACTTTTAGCTTAAGTCTGTTGACAAGTGAGGGGCTAATGAAATTAGCATCAGACCCAAAGTCCAGAAGAACTGGCGCCATAGAATAAGCATGCTGGGACCAAAATTGAACTAAGGGCTTGTACACAGCAGGACTGTTAATAACAACTTTAAGGCTAACCAAGCCATGTGTAAGGTTCCTTGTTTTTACCACCTTGAGAAGACAGCGGACCACTAGCTGTCTCCCTTGGCCACTGTAAAAACATCTTTCTTCTATCTGACGGCATGTGCATTCCTCTTGGGACAGCCTTGTAGGCGTTGATGTGGGAGCTCGAGGCCCCAAATGAAGTGAAGCATTTGCCCTGGTAATGGTGATTGGTGCATCACGTTGATAGGATAACATCATCGTCGGCTTCCAAAAGTGTCCATAATAGAGTCCTTTCACTTAGATAAACGTTTGAGATCACAACACACTGGTGTGTTGATTCTCCTGCGGACCAAGCCTCCAAGCTTGTCTTCTGAAGGCATGGTGAACCGAATTCAACTATTATTATTATTACTATTATTTACACTTATTAACACCAGTTTACAAAGTTATACATACTTACATTTAGAATAATTTTGGTTATTTCCACCTAATCTCTTAATCGGCCAACCAACATTATCCGCCCCATAATGACATAAAAATGTAACATGGCTCAATATTGGTATTGTGTTTTTTTTCCCTATAATGTAAACTGATATAGCCATTTAATCGCCAATGTCATCACCTTGCTTAATTTGTTGCCACAATGATGCATGTTACTATGCAAAGTTTAGTAGTTAGACTAGTTAGACTAGAGTTTATGGACTTAATAGACTGAACCCCCATGTGCGTGCGGCAGCGAGTCTGTTTTCAGCCAAAACACCGCCAATGGTGAGGGGGTAGCGCACAGACATAAATAGTAGACGCCGCATCGAGCACTGAGCTGTACATCAACGTTGATGCCATGTTGGATGTGCTATTTAGATAGAGACAGATACTTTATTAATCTCCAAGAAAAATGCATGGAAGTGTTTTACTGCCCAAACCAAATCCCAGGGAAAAACTTTTCACAGGTAAAACTTAACAATTACCAAGTATTTGGTGCATGATTTGGCCATCATAACATTGTTTTTTGAGTATAATTTGCCGAAATTGTGGAAAACACTGTGCTCCTTTGCACAATTCATTCATTTATTATACAGTAGCGTTCAAAATTATAGCAGTCCAATGTGACTGTTAAAAAGTACTGTTATTAGTGTATTTTTATTGCTACTTGTTACCAGTAGGTGCATGTTATTATTTGTGACAGTTCTGTTTTTGTGACAGTCACCCTTTTGTGTGCAGCAGATTGGGAGTGGAAGACTTCGCTTTCACTAACGCATACATGAATGGAAGTGATGTCCGTCTAATGATGCCTGTTATAGCAGCACTGATTAGGCTCATCTGAAAGCTGATTAATATTCTCCAGAGACAAGGGTGAGGGTAAAAGATTATGGGATGGACAGATAATGGGAAAGATAATGCCCACATGAATCACACTGTCAAAACAGAGAGTGGAAGAATGAGGGTGAAGGGAGGCATGTAGGTGCAATGGAGGAGACACCTTTTAGTGTTAACTTCATGTTTCCAATGTTCTGTCATATGCTGCTAAACATTACAGCAGCACCCATTAGAGCTGAAGATAAGGAGGAATGGGAAATGGAGAAAGGGAATGAGAAGAATTTACAAAGTAAACCTAAAATGTGTGCATCTTGCTATAAACTCTACTATCACGAAGGCATCACTGTCATGCTATGAGAAGAGCAAAGGTGAAGGAAGATGATTGTGGAAGCAGTGGCGTAAATGATGGAGGACAGATAAAGCAGAAGGAAAGTGGAAAGTTTATTTGTTTAAACTAACTCTTCTACCCATGCACCCCTACTGTGTTGCCCGTGCTATTACTGTATTTCCCTGACAATTACACCACACGGTGGCACTGGTATTTGGCCAGCTTGACTTGAAATTTCCACAGTAAATGCACTCAAACATCCGCTGTAACTTTAAGGTGTTTGTTGAAGTCATCACCAAATTTGGTACACAACTTTAGGGTGTAAAATTTGAAAGATTGGTTGAAAAACATGGTCGCCATCAAACAAAACATTCCCAGGTTGCAAGGGCAGAACTTATCTTATTGGCCATACATCATTGAGCATTTGTCTAGTGAGTCTAAAACTTTGACAATATTTGTATTACGTGTATGCTCGCATGTATGCCAAAGCATTTTGAGCACAACCAACAGGGGGCGCTGCTAATGTCACCTGAACAAGTTAGAGCTCCCTAACTCTATTCAACATATAAACAAACAAAAACATAGATAACATTTATTTCACCAATGGGTTCTGCTATGATAAATCTGTTTGGTTCAAAGATGCATCAGAAGTTGGTTAAATTTAACACAGAAGAGCAGGATACACACAAAGTCAAGTCACAAAAAAATTATATTAAATGCCAAACTAGTTATTGGAATGATGGAATATTTAAGTCCCCAAAGGCTTGAATTAATAATTAAATAGATGTATTCAGGTGTTTACATTTTGTTTAGCATTGGCTAATATGTTTTTCTGTTACCATCTGTGTGGTGTGCTCATTGTTCCCACTCTTGGGGCTCTCCCTCCGTCACTCACGTAAAAGTGGAATTCGAAGCACTTCCTGTGTTTTCTTTTACATAGTGAAGGTAGCACTTCCTGTCTGAGATTCTGGAAAACACACAAAACCACAGAGCACACGTGTGCCCAAACACACACACTGCATGCTGAAAGTGCTTGTGTATGTTTAGTATTATTATTACTATTACTTTTTATATGTGAAAATAAAACATGAATACTGTAACCACTTTATTCATTTATGTACATGCCGTATTTCCCCAAATAATGGCATCTGTCAAACAGATGCAAATAAACGTCTCTCCTGTGGTTTATGCATGCATGCATTTATTCCATGCCACAAACAAGTGGGATACTGTAATTCAATATTGAGCAATTTACAAGATCATAGATTGTAAATGCTGTCTTTCTAGCCGGGGTGTTTATTTACCCAAACTGCAAGAGGACAAGGCATGAATTTGAATCAGGCTTCAGTTGAAAGGCAAAATTCATTGACCACATGCAAGCATTAGCAACCATTTTGAACAACATAGCAGCATCAGAACCAATGTTGTAATAGTGGTAAGAAGGCAGCATTAATACCGCTGATGAGTTAATCATGAACAAATGTAATGTAAGTGTAACACTCATGAGTTTCACACAAACCAATTTTTAAAGCGCATGCAGAGGTAGATAAAGCTGCTGTATGATGACCACTAGTGTTGAGAGTAACGGTGCTGGTATTTTTACAGTGACTGGCCATCTAATGTAATTATTGTTAATAATTACTGGAAGTTCTCGATTGGATTATGGTTCCCGGGTATTGGGCTGGCCACTCCATAACATAACAACATAACAAGATTTTACTATTTTACGTGTGTGGGGGGGTTATTGTCTTGTTTAAATGACTACTTTCCCAATTACACAGCCTTAAGACTATGCGCATCATGAATGCTGGATTTTGTTTGTTTTCTGAGAATCTACTGCACCTAGTGGTAACTTGTTTGCCATGTAGCAATAAAAAATACTAAGAACAAAGATTAATCTGGTTAGTCACATTGGGCTGCGATTCTTTTGAGCACTTCTGTAAGTGTGATTTCTACACTACAGTAATGTGTTGGTTGTGGGTAACTAATTTTATGAAACGCCTCTCAGAAGTAATTCTGCTACTAATTCGGGTACTTTTTTGGTAATTATAATTCATCTTTGTTTAAGTAATTTGCTCTTTTAGTCACCAAATAATATTTGATGCATTTCCTACATCCGCTGACAAACATGCTGTCTTTGCATCTTCTCCTCCCAACTCCCTTTCTTCTTTTCTTGACAGTCACGCCAAGGGTTGTGACCCAAATGCGGCCACAAAGAGACAAGTGGAATACAGTGGTGCTGTCATCTCTGTGGCCCGGCAGCCTGTGACAGTACCCAGTACCACACGCACACACACATTCTTTGAGTGTTAGTCACAGCAGACGCCTTTGTCAACAGATGGAGGAGGAAGGAGAAGAAAGTGTTGAATTGTGACTGTCTATCTGTCTGTTCTGAAAGTATTTTATTATAAATTAAAGAGTACCTCAGCGTGCAGCTTCTGTAGTAGTCAAGCGTGGTGCCGATTTTGTCATGGTCTGTGGCTGCATGAGTACTGCCAGCATTGGGAGCTGCGGTTGATTAAGACCACCAGCATGTACTGTGACATTTTGAAGTAGAACACCTTCCCTGGGAAACAACCTGTTTCGCTCTGGTAAATTCTACGCCCAAGAGGATTAAGTCAGTTCTAGATAACAATGGTGATCGCATTAAATGTTCACCTAAAAACCCAATTTGGATATGCTTTGCTTACAGTCTTCTTCGTTTCCTTTCGGCTTATCCCCTCAGGGGTCGCCACAGCGAATCAATTGCCTCCATCTAACTCTGTCTTCTGTATCCTCTTCTCTTGCGCCAACTACCCTCATGTCCTCTTTCACTACATCCATAAACCTCCTTATTGGTCCTCCTCTAGGCCTCCTGCCTGGCAATTAAAAACTCGGCATCGTTCTACCAATATATTCACTATCTCTCCTCTGGACATGTCCGAACCATCTCAGTCTGGCCTCTCTGACTTTATCTCCAAAATCTCTAACATGTGCTGTCCCTCTGATGTGCTCATTCCTGATCCTGTCCATCCTGGTCACACCCAAAGAGAACCTCAGCATCTTCATCTCTGCTACCTCCAGCTCTGCCTCCTGTCTTTTCCTCAGCGGCACTGTCTCTAAACCAAACAACATCGCTGGTCTCACCACAGTTTTGTACACCTTTCCTTTCATTTTAGCTGAAACTCTTCTATCACACATCACACCCGACACTTTTCTCCACCCATTCCAGCCTGCCTGCACACGCTTTTTCACCTCTTTTCCACACTCTCCATTGCTCTGGACTGTTGACCCTAAGTACTTAAAATCCTCCACTTTCTTTATCTCTTCTCCCTGTAACCTCACTCTTCCACTTGGGTCCCTCTCATTTACACACATGTACTCCGTCTTGCTGCGGCTAACCTTCATTCCTCTTCTTTCCAGGGCAAACCTCCACCCCTCAAGCTTCTCCTCCACCTGTTCCCTGCTCTCACTACATATCACAATGTCATCTGCAAACTTAATAATCCATGGAGATTCCTGTCTTACCTCGTCCGTCAGCCTGTTATTCACCATAGCAAACAAGAAGGGACTCAGAGCTGATCCCTGAAGGAGTCCCACCTTCACTCGGAACTCCCCTGTCACACCTACAGCACACCTTACTTTCACCTTACGCTGCATCTCTCTGTGCTCCTGTCTACTCTCTTCAGTCCTCTCAGTGTCCCACTTCTTTTTAGCTAACTTCTTACTCTGTGCTTACTGAGTATGCTTTGCTTACAGTACATGGTGGAATTTGTTCTCCCTAAATAAACCGCAACTACCCCAATGCCAGCAGTACTTGTGCAGCCCCAGACCATGATGCTACCACTACCATACTTGACTGTAGGTGAGGAACAATTAATGTGTGTTTTCAGCTGTTTAGACAATAATGGCTGTGTGTTGACTCCTTTTCACTGAATAATTAACAAGTACACCTGGCTACTTGCATAAGCTAACACCTCCGAGGCTACGGCACACCTCCATTGTCAGACTTTCCACTGCAGTGATCTCACACTCTTGATATGCTGCCACATAGTCATAAACACACACATATACACACACACACAAATGTGCCATAATACAAGTGCACACACGGATTTCGGATGGTCCATATAGCTTTGAAAAGTGCACAAAACACACTAACATTTAATATATTACTTACGTTTACTGTATAAGCTCTAAAATGCTCGATAAAAGCTTGAAAAATACTAATGGACTTCAGTGTTGATTTTAATTTGGCGGTTTAGTCCCCTTTTTTAATCAACTGTCAGCTCTGTGTGCACTTTTAATTAAAGCCAGATAGATAAAATAGGACACACACTCACATATGTGAAGAAGACTTAGCTGCAGTGTAATAACCTGTAGGCCAGCAGCAGATTAAAGAGCCATTGCAGCATGACCCCTCATAAGCTTCCTGCAAACAATAATAGTGTCATAAACAAGCTATAAAAATGTAGAATGTTCCACCCATCCATCTATTTTCTATGCCACTTATCCTCACTAGGGTAGCGGGTATGCTGGAGCCTATCGGAGCAGACTTCCAGGTACACGCAGGATGGGTCCACACAGGGAAGGTAAACAATCATTCACACTCACATTCATGCCAGCGGACAATTTAGAGTTGCCAATTAACCTAATCCAGATGTTTTTGAAACGTGGGAAAATCCACGCATGCATGGGGAGAACATGCAAACTCCACACAGAGATGCCAAGCGGCGATTCGTACCCAGGTCTTCCAGATCTTGCAGATCTAGTGCAGACAGACAGAGATGGTACTATGGGAAAATTGGATCACTGCAGTGAAGAAAGTGCTGGATCTGGAAATATCAAAATAGGCCTGATCTAGAGAGGTTAAATTTGAGTGACTATTTTAGTGTCAGTAGTCCCACAATAGTGTATTGGAAGTGTGTTAACCAAACGTAGCCTTGATGCTGGAATGTAGGCAGTAACCCTACTGGAAATACGCCTGTAGCTTTTATGCTAATGAGCTCTGTTTGTCTTTGACTGTGTGTGACATAATAAATGCCAAATATCACAAACAACAACATAGCATTAAGAAGTGGGACAAGATGACGCAACTGTTAGCAACATTAGCATACGTGAGCTACAGTGCTAACATTATACTGATATTTTTATAGAAAAACACGTCCCTTTTGAGAAGGGCGTGACATGTAAAGGGAATACGGGAAGACTGCAGCTTTTCATGAATCGCAAAATGAGAAAAGGGAATAGAATAGGAACTTCTTGTTTCGCTTCTGTAAATGTGCATGTGGAAATGAGCTCACCCCTGGCAACCAGAACAGATGCAAACAAACTTTCCTTGAAGTTTCTTGAAAAAAAAATAGAAATCCTACCAAATGGGCATCAGAGCCATAACAAAAGATCACGGCAGGAGAAGTGAGTGTAAGTTCTTGTTGATTAGAGGAACTCTGCTTACCATACTAAACATTTGAGCTATTTTGGTGCTTTCTTGACTGCACTTCATGATCACAAGATCACAAATAGTTGCTGACTCCCTCAACTTTAACTCAGCGAGGAGAGAGCTACAGATTCCTTGAAATAAACTATTTACAGGTGCTGAAAGTTGCTAGCAAGTTAAACCGGCTAATTGTTGAAGTACAAAGCGGTTAACAAGCAACAATACCAAACACAATGTGAAATGATACTGGCCTGGATATACGGATTCAACATCAGAAATAGGGTTGGTCTTGCTGGAGGAGGAGGATGACACCTTGCATGAAAATACAGATTCAGAATTTGTTCATGCCTTGGATAAGTTGAATGTGTGGTTTCAACCGCCTTTTGCATCTCCCAGCCCAGAAAATATTCTAAAGAGCAAAAAGTTCACATTATTACTTGCCTCGAGTGAAAAAACAGTTTCAGACTTCGTACACACCTTTAAGAAAAAAATGGTTCCCCCCCAGCTCCCGGCCCAGAAATATTCTTGAGAGCAAAAATGTTGCATTATTACTTGCCTTGAAGAAGGAGACACAAGACCGTACTGGAGCACAAATAGGGAGAATTTAGGTGTTTGCAATCAAAAACAGCACAATTTTAAGAATCTGCAATTCAATTTGCAGAATTGCAGAATGACGGCCTCATCAAAATGATCTTATAGAGGAAAATAGATCACTGAGCAAGGATACCAAGGCACTAAGATAAGAAATCGAGGTGTTACAAGATGAAAACGCTGACTTGTGTGCTGCTGTTAAGGTGGTTAAAAACCCTATGGAAGAAAATAGAGCATTATGCAATGATATCAAGGTTCTGCAGGACGATCTCAAGGCATTATTGGAAGATAATGCTACTTTGCAGGCTGCTCTTAAGAAGCTAAAACCCCTATGAAAAAAATAGAGCATCCTGCAAGGATTAGAGTTCTGCAGAGGGGGGAGAAGCAGAGGGAATAGATGTTCCTTCAACAAAGCAACAGATTTCTAACTTCCTAAAATCAAAGAAAGTGAATGTAGATATCAACACCACCTCTACTTGCATCCCTCTATACGGCAGAAACAACACCACACCTGTCATCATCGTTAAGTTTACCTGCAGGGAATTTAAAACTGTACTGCTAAAACAAAGCAGAAAAAATGCAATGCTGACATTGCCAAGAAAGCACGAGACTTGAGGAAGCAGGAAAAAAACAAAGCACACAGACTGAAAAATCCACATCAAGCCAAATGCAGGACCCGTAGAAGCAAGTGTGTTTCTTGTCAAAGATGTCAACAATCTGGATACATATTAAACATCATACAGTATTACCCTGACAACAAGGATAATGGAGGATACAACCCACATAGAAAGTATGAAAATTAGGAACTAATGTATCCGTATTCACTGACACACGCAGTACAACACCAAAGACATCTGGACGTGTAACAAGACATCGACAGGAGGAAAAGGACTTTTTTGTTTGTTTTGTTTAGAAAAATATGATGTATACATGCATGAAGAGGAGGTAGGATTAAAGCTCTGCTGCTTCCTACTTCTTTTCGGACACATGGAACTGTGAATAGTAAACCACAACCATAAAATCTCCCGACACTGCGGAATGCCCTTACACACTGGCGCTGTCCCGTCTCTAATGCTATAAAAAATGGCAAAAAATTGCTGTCGACTCAATCCATTGTTTTTTGTGGGGTCCATTGTAACAGAACAGTGACTTGAGGGGTGAAGGTGGTGGAAAAATATCCGCTAAACGAGGTTTGTGAAAAAATCAACAGTGTAAAAATAATACTAAATAGTGAAATAACTTTGTTTAAAAATAAAGAATTAAAAGATAATATTAACTACAAAAATTCCCACTGACATTTTGATGGGCAACCTGTTATGAACCTCGGATTTGCTAGCATGCTAACAGCTAGCACGCTAACAACCTGCACAAATGCATCGTGATACAGAATTATGGGAACATCTCTTACTGTTGATGGGTACAGTCTCCGTGTGATATGCTAATTGCTAAAATGCTAAAACTAGTACTGAAATAGGAGTTCTATCATAATATTTTATTGTGTCATGTTATTGTGAAATTGTGAACTCCAGATGCTTAGTTATACAATGTGTCTTCAGTCACATGTGTTGTGCCAAGAAGTGCCCCAAAACATGTGACATGTGATAATGTAAATGTGTGCGATTTAAAAAAAAAAGGTCATTGACTAAAACATGAACATGCTAGCAGTTAGCATGCTAGCAGTTAGCATGCTAGCAGCTGGGTCATTTTTATAGTGTACATACATCATCGTGCCATGTACAGTATAAATGATCATTTTGACATGAGTACGTTTGTAGTGTTTGTTAACGTTAGTGTCTACTTTAGCAACATGGTTACCATGGGCCGACAAACACTTTTAACAGGAGAAGAAACTGGACAGGAAAGTCAAGGACGTGAGAAGGATGTCAGTATTCCAGTATGATGAAAAGATATCTTTCCATTGACACACAAACACACACATAGTACACTAATTATGACTTCAGCTCCCTGGAAGATAATAACAGGAAATAGTGCAGCACCATTTGCAGGAAGACTAAGGACCAAACTATTGTGTGATGGTGACAAATATGGAGCATGAGCTCAAAAATCATGTGCATTGTTTTTGTACGCCTTTGTGTGGTTCCGATTGTAAAGGAAATTTGGGTGGGCTTATGTTTTAGCGGTGATACTTGGTTTGACCATCAAGCTATATTTGACTCCAACAAAACTCCAGAAGCAAAGTCGTCATTTTTATGTACAGGATCCTTGGGGACTGTCATTGACTTTGATGGAAGCCTCGACTCGCCGTCAGGTCAGGGATGAGTTCAGCCGAGTTTTGCATGTGTGTGTTTGGAGACAGAGGGTGGGCAGAGGACAAAGCATCAGGGGTTAGATGAGGCTGCACATGGAGCCACAACTCCCCCTCAGCAAATAACACGCAGACCAAACTACCGAGGCAGCCCATACAAACACACCCTAGTTGCTCGACAACACCATTGTGTGCATGTGTGTGTGTGTGTGTGTGGGTGTTTGTGCGGGTGTGTGTGTGGTGTCAGGGGCAGGGTGGTCAGCTAGGTTTGAATGCAAAAAGGGAGAATCACTTCCTTGTCGTGATAGACAGATAATATTGACACAGTCTATCATCACAATAGGAAAACCACCAAAATGTTCTGACTTGAGAGGGAGGCGGGGATTGCATCAGTCCATCTTTGTCGTCATCGACATAAATCATCTCTGACCCACCATTGTGTATTCGTGTAAGAGGACAGCAACAAAAAGAGAATCAAGCTTCACTACACTTCTTAAAATAAAGCTTAGCCAACTCACCCACACCATGTCAGCTACAGAAGTGGGTTCATCGTCTCTTCATTTCATCCTTTTATTTTTGTTCAGCAAATACATTTCAGCACACAAAGCTATGCTAGTGTTGCTAATGTTGTGTTCTTCCCTCTCATTCCTTAACTGTAGAAGCACCAATCCATCCATCCATTTTCTATACCGCTTATCCCCATCGGGGTCGCGGGTATGCTGGAGCCTATCCCAGCTGACTTTTGGGCAGGAGGGGGGGTACACCGTGGACTAGTCGCCAGTCATTCGCAGGGCACCAAAAGCACTAAAAACTTGTACATTTGGCTAATTAGATTTTTGTCATTTGTAAAAAGTGTAGGATATAGATTTACACGCCTTACCCTCGGGACAGATTTGGTCCTATTGACTCCAATTTGAAGTAAAAAAAACCGGCTCCAAGTCCTGCTCCAAAAATAATCAATTATTACTCGTCACAATCAATTATTGGGCAAGACTGGAAAAAAAGACAAAGAAGAAAAAAATAACGAGAAAAAGGCAAAGAGCAAAAAAACAGGAAAAAGATAAAAAGGGAGAAAATAAAATAATATGGTAAGAAAATCTTGCCTATTTTTTCTTTAAAAAATCTAAAATAAAAGCATAAATGTTAAAATAATAATAGTGTTTATGGTTAGGCCTTAATGTCATCATCACATTAGACTTAGTGATACTAAAAAAATATGCACATATGTTGATACTGTATGTCTTTTTTGTGAGAGGAACCATTTTGGCACCTGAGGGTAAAAAGTGTAACTTTATGAAGAAGCCTAAAGGGTTATCCTTACATTGTTGTATGTGATCTATGACAACTATTACATTGAGCCAGTACAGTGTTACAGTATGCACGTACTATAAAAAGTACATCAAGCACCCAATTGTGCTTCTTGCTTTCCATAGACGGGAAGCGACACAGCTTATTAGCATTAAAACTACAGGCACAAAACGGCGTGGTATTAAAAAAAATCACTTATAAACAGTGTAAATTCCAGCATCAGAGCTAGATTGTAAACAATACATTTCCATTAAACTTTTATGGGACCACTGACATACACTCAAATTATTGCAAAATGAATATAAGCACCACAGACAGCAAAAACATACATTCCATGCAGCATTCAACTAGAGAGATTAGTCGTTTAGAGGATATCTCACTCAAGATAGATGACTTCAAAGGCCAAACAGGTGCTTTTTTACTTCTTATCCCAATTTTCAAACTTTAGGGTTGTTGCTGTTGGACTACACAGGGGTCAAAGTTCATTTCAGTTCATGGAAGTTGCGTCTCAACGCTGAGTTTTTAACAGATCACTCCTGGAGCTGTGTGTATGTCTTGTCAGGTGTGTGTCAGATGTAGGTGGGTCGACCGCAGCCCTTACACACGACGCCATGGTGTCGACCGCAGAGGTTGCCGCCGACCGGCATTGGCTGCAAGTTAGCAGCTCATTAAGCGGCTCGCCGTGCCAGGAAAGGCGCTCTCCATTTGTTTCACAACACACGGACATAGTCGCACATGCGTGTCAGTAGCCACACACACACACACACACACTGGTAGCAAAGCCTGTACTTGGCCTCTGTGGTCTGTCTGAACTTTGGCTCACCCTCAGCGCTTCATCACACCACCCAAGCTCACACCTGGATGCCTGTTGGCTGCAGAAGCGAGCAGCCAGGTCATGTCCTACAGCAGAAGATGAGAAGTTAGTCTTGAAGAGTTGACACTGAGGATGACTGAAAGTGAACTTTGGGTTGCTGCGGAAAAGAGAAGAAGTTAGAGTTGTTGCTGAAGGACAAACTTAAGGGAAGCTTGGCAGGTTTTGATGACAGTGTTGTTTTGGTTTGTTTAGAGAGCAACATATTCTGGGGACTAGGTTTTGTGCAACATGCAGAAATAACGCACACCAATTATGACTTTTTAAAAAATACAAAATAATTTGTCGGCAACGTTCAACATAACCCATTAGCATTAGCGATTTTACATTTCCGACATCGCCAAAAATAAACAATTCAATAGATAACTAAGATGCGTTTTTCACTTTCTAAATAAAGAGACAGGACTGACACGTTCAATATCTTAATGGCAGTAGACTAGTAACAAAGATTGTTGGTTTTCTTCTATGACAGTGTGATTCATATAGCAATACAAAAATCCCATTCAGAAAATAAAAGACAAGATTAAGAACCATTAAGTGTTTCCACAACCTACCTTTGGGGGACCAGCTTGTTGGAAATCACTGTTTGTGTCATGTTGGCCTGCCTTGGGTTAAAACACTTCATAATTAAAATTGACTGTTAGATTGTGCTGCATGCAAACGTTCTACCCATTGCTGCAATGGCTATTGGTAGACGGGAATTACCCTACTATTGGGAGAAGTCACAAAAACATAAATGCCTGGGACAAATTGGGACAAATTCTTCTCCGTCTGGACTGCAGTACTGACATACTTGAGTAAACTTGACATGATGGGGCGGTCTGTATTATTGTCTCAATTTGATCCATGTAACTCAGTGAGGAGTATGCAGCTTCATGGTACATATGTGATGGACACTTTATACCAACATTGTTATTGTTTGTAATTATTGCAGTTTCACACCTGTTCCAGCTGGTATGTACCCGGGCATTTACGGCTTACCGCATTACAGCAGGGATATGCCTGAATACCCCCACTGACACCCGGATATGTGAAAGGTATGTGGTGGTATGCAGCTCCGAATACAGGTATTTTTATGCTTTGACATCTGTCCACAATGAACCTGCATTAGGTGGAAATCACTGGTCCACCTCCATAGCACTCCTGGCCACAATCATTCAGTCTGAAATAAATCTGTTTCCACTGCTTAAAACTGCCTTGTTTGCAGTGCTCTTTGCAACCATTAATCACAAGCAAGCAAGAGGTCACAGGCAGGTGAGGCTAAGAGGTAGAGCAGCCAGAGAAAGAGGCATGCATATGCATGAGGGGGATGTAGCAGGCATACTGCAAGTTTCAGATGAAATCCGGGCAACTGTAGTTAACCGTGTCATCAATTGTGGGTTTTTTTACAGAGAAGCGGGACAGTAAGTCCAACCAATTTTGAATAAGAGCACTGTTGCCTCCATTATTATTATTAACTTTTTGGGGAGCGAACAGGTACATTAGTCCTGCAACTTGTATTGCGCTGTTGGCAAAGAACAACGGTATAAAAATGTTTACAGCGCTGTACTGTTTTGTCATGATCTAATTCTGTACAGAATCCTCAGGCTATAATCAAGAGGTGGCAGAAGCAAAATCAACAGGAGCTGCACTTGTAAATGTGGTTGTCGCCAACAATGCCATAAAACTGCTTGAGATACAGGAAGCAGTCATTGCAGATCAGGTTACCTTTCAAAATATCAGTACTGTCAGTTTATCAACAATAGACCGGGTACTGAAAAAGACCTACGTCTATGAAGCATACATTGTACCGTTCATAAGGAATGCTGCTGATGTGAAGGAGGTTAGGTATCAGTATGTGCAGGTAACTTATAGTACTGTACAATACATGTCAGGTTTTTTTCCGTATGCTGTGATTTTTTTCTTTGTATGTGTTTGTCAAATTGTGGAGCTTGAAGCTAAGGGGGGACATGAGTTCATCTTCATTGATGAGGCAGGCTTCAAACTCCAAAAAGTCCAGTGGCGTGAAAGGAATGTAATCGATCAAAGGGCCACCATTACATTGCCAGGCCAGAGGTGTGCAAACCAAGGTGTCCTGTGCAACCTTCCTTTGGTTGACCCATTCAGCACGAGCACCTTATCAGATTTTTGAATGAATTGCATGGGAGGCTAATCCTGATGGATAACACATTCAAAGAGGTTCCTTCCCCCGCCACTGCATAGCAAGAGAAGATATTCAGTGTGATGACTCTTGTGTTTTCTGCACTGAATATAGATAATATTTCTGGTGACTGTCAAAGTGTTAACAAATAATGGCTTTAATATTTTTTTGTCTTACTGTATTTTAAAGTGTCTCCTTTTGGTTTTAAAATAAGTTCATACATGCATACAGAAAATGTGTGCACTGAATGCTCAAAGCGATGGCTCTGATTTGTATATTGTAGTCAATAGTGTGATGATTGGGTAAATGTATTCATTTGGCCACAAGGTGCATTGTTTGAAGGAAAGATTTGTTTTTGTTGCATGTTTTAAATATCATGATTGGGTAAGAGCCTTTTGGCTACAAAATGTACTGTTTTGGTTTTTGTGGCTATGTTGAACTACGAGCTAACTGTTGTGAGAAAGTCACTTCGGAGTAAAAGGCGGCAGAGCAATCGAGAAAAAGTGTAATCACAGATGTCCTTTGTTCTCTGGTGTATCTTCACCCTACAGCACAAAGGTAACAAGGAGACCATAGTGGGTGAGTTACTTTTTCCTTGTGCTGTGCAACCTAAAATTAACATTTCTTTATTACATCCAGAGCAAATGTTCTATTATTCATTCATTCATTCATTTTCTAAGTCGCTTATCTTCATCAGGGTCGCGGGTATGCTGGGGGCTATCCCAGCTGGCTTTGGGCGAGAGGCGGGGTACACCCTAGACTGGTCGCCAGCCAATCGCAGGGCACATATAGACAAACAAACATTCACACCTATGGACAATTTTAGAGTTGCCAAATAACCTAACATGCATGTTTTTGGAATGTGGGAGGAAACCGGAGCACCCGGAGAAAACCCACACACGCACGGGGAGAACATGCAAACTCCACACAGAGATGCCCAACGGAGATTTGAACCCAGGTCTTCCAGATCTCCTGACTGTGTGGCCAATGTGCTAACCACTCACCCACCGTGCGGCCATATTACAAATTGCAATTTTTAAATAAAACGTTTTGGGTTCGTTTCGAACCCTGAACCTCCTGACTGTGAGGCCAACGTGCTACCTAGTCAGCCACCGTGCGGCCTAAATTTTCTATTAATCTATTATTTATTTTTTAATTATTATTTTTAATTATTTTTATCATTAACTGAACCCTTTCCTTTATAGCCTACTGCAAAACACATTTTGAAAATGTTCTTTGAAATTTCAAGAGCTAGGAGGACAGTTTTGAAGAGTAGAGGATAATGCAGGGTTGCTGCAGCCAAGAAAACAAAGGAAGAGTAAGAGTATCTCACCATCTTTTTCTCAAACTTCTGTTTTGTTGTTTGTGGACAGTTTTGGTATCCATAGCATTTTAGAGGCTGTAGAGTTGAGTTGAGCTACAATGGATTTCATTGTACAGTGTATTTCAGCGCCATCTTGGATGAAAAGCCTGTGTGGGTCATCGGAATGCTGCAATGATTTGAGGCGCACAAAAAATATATTCACCCAGGAGTTGCACTAGATGCCTTCAACAGCATGTACATTTCTACATTTTAGTAAGATTTCACTTGTGTATTGCTGTCTATCTTCCAAGGTACTGAAAGTGCTGTTTTATCTGCTTTTATTTATGCATCTTATGATATGTAAGCACAATTTTTTTTTTCCGTGATAGTGTGTCCTCTTCATTTGTAATGTTGAAAATGACAATGCAGCAGAGACATCCCTGAATACCCCCCACTTACCCTGGACATCTGAGCAGTATGTGGCTGTATGCAGTGCCGGATACAGGCCTTTTTATGCAGTGTTAATTATTATAATTAATTATTAATAGTAATAATATAATAATGTGTGCTTAATTGAATAATATAATAATACGTGCCAGTCCAGGGTGTACCCTGCCTCTCGCCCAAAGTCAGCTGGGATAGGCTCCAGCATACACCCGACTCTAATAAGGATAAGCGCAAAGAAAATGAATGAATGAATGAATGAATAATAATGGTGCTGTAAATGATTTTCAGAAATGACACTCTTTTCCTGGTTCCTATCCTCACCCTCCAGTGGCGATTTCTCTAAAACTGCAAGGGAACCTCAGTTTCCCCTAAAATGTCTCCAAAAAAGTGTTTAAATATGTACTGCTCTGTTGTACATTTCATTGACTATATATGCGCTAGAATACATTCATCTTTTGTACAGAAGCAGCTACTTATCACAGGTAACTGACACGATTTTATGCATGCCTCCCGGAAGCCTTCCTGGGGAGGTGTTCAAGGCACGTCCAACCAGTAGGAGGCCTCGGGTAAGACCCAGGACACATTGGAGAGACTATGTCTCTTGGCTGGCCTGGGAACGCCTCGGCATCCGCCGGGAAAAGCTGGACGAAGTGGCTGGGGAGAGGGAAGTCTGGGCTTCCCTGCTTAGGCTGCTGCCCCCGTGACCCGACCTCGGATAAGCGGAAGAAAATGGATGGATCGATGGATGCTAGTTGCGATTTGTCTCACTTTGTCTAAATTTCTTTGAACACAGCGTCTCACACGCAGCACAGATAGATAGAAACATTCTTTATTCATACTTAGGTTCGTGGACTCACTGTGACTCACGTAGTGTATCCAATGTTAATACGCCTTGTCCGGCCACAGCGGGCGTCTGTGGTTCTCCCGGTGATGATAGCTGTAGGTGTTCTAGGAAGCCACTAAAACTTGCCTGCAATTAAAATGCATGGGCTGCACAAGCCTCGTACAATGCCCACGCACGTACGTCCCCAGTGAGTGAAACGTACGACAGTCGCACTACCAACGGAGGGCGAGCGGCAATCATTTGAGTGTCAAAAAACTTGCTACAAGGGCGGTTGCTGTGTGTGACTGGCCGATCACAGAGAGTGAAGGTTGAATTGAGGATTCTATTCATCACGATTATGGATAATGATGAGCTGTACTCGTTTCATGCTCTTACTCGGCAAAATTGCATTATACTTAGGGATAAAGACGTGTTTTGTGTCTGGAAGGGATAAATTAGATTTACATCATTTCTTTTGGGAAAAATGATTTGGTTAGTGTCCGTTTTGGTTAGAATTGGACCTTCTGGAAAAGATTCATGACATTAACAGAGGTTGCACAGTAAGTCAATCACTGTGAGCTCATGTGCTGTCACGGTGCAGAATTTTTTACATTTTGGTTAAAAATGTATTATTATATTCATTCATTCATTTTCTATACCGCTTATCCTCATTAGGGTCGTGGGTAAGCTTGGAGCCTATCCCATCTGACTTTGGGCAAGAGGTGGGGTAAACCTTGGACTGGTCGCCAGTCAATCACAAGGCACATATGGACAAACAAACATTCACACTCTAATGGACAATTTAGAGTGGCCAATTAACCTAACATGCATGTTTTTGGAATGTGGGAGGAAACCGGAGTACCCGGAGAAAACCCACACACGCACGGGGAGAACATGCAAACTCCACACAGAGATGCCCAACTGAGATTCGAACCCTGAACCTCCTGACTGTGAGGCCAATGTGCTACCCACTCATCCACCTTGCGGCCCCGAATTATTATATTATCAAATAAATTTGTCCATCACTGCCTGCCTTGAAGCCATAAACATGGTAACCGTGCCGATTTTCCAGAATATCAGGAAAGGCGTACAGATTAGCACAGAGATGAGAAAACTCATGCAGATAATGAAGCTGCAATTTGGAATCTGAAGAATATATTGGACTGGGATTTTTGCTGATTCTAGCTTTCTGGGCATTGTGGGAAATTGGGAGGGTTGACATCTTGTCATTTGAGCTTTACGTCAATGTGGAAATCTTTGCATAACTCTAGCAACTAATTAACAAACGACAATTAAAACGTAACCTTGTTAAGACATGTACAAAGAACAAAATGTATCAACTGGATTTGGGTCACATTGTAATCATCTTCTCTCTTCCCAATGCTTCCTTTTTCACAGTTATTGTTATTGTTCAGGCAACATATGTGCTGTAACGGGGCTTGTTTGTTCTGTAGGGTTGTGTAATGGTTCATATAGCTGGGTTTCATGCAACTAACACAGTCTTGATTTTCAGTCATTTACCATTTTCCTTTGATTGAGCAGAGATCAGGCAAGGGCAAGGCGACTTAGCTGGGATAGGCTCTGCCCTCTGCTGTGAAGACATTTTTTGATATTATATTTATTTATATTAATCATGTAGATTATTGTAAGGTTACTTTTACAAATATAGATCCCTGATGTAGCAGCATATTGTGCACTGTTGTGACTATTCCAGCTGACTGATGTTTCTGGGGTTCAATCAAGGTTAAATTGAGTAGCATGCTGACTTTATTAAGTTGACCTCAAGTGTGTGTGCGTGCGTGTGTGTGTGCGTGTGTCTGGGGAAAGTACGTGCTGAGTCATGATTCCTGAGTGACTTAGGGAATCTGCTGACCGTATTTTTTTTTGCAAAGGTCCCAGTTACATGACTAATTGAGTCTCCTTAGCAGACCATTTTACTTAATGTTTTGATGGCTTCATCACATACCTTAACCTTTCTCTTCTTCCTCACGGCCGTTCATCATCCGTCCATTCCCGGACTGACATGCACACACACACATACACACGCGCACGCATACACCCCTCCCACACACGTCTCACTTGCACCATATGATATTTCTCTGTTGATGTCTCAGTTAGACTGTTGCCATGGCAACCAGTAATTTGTGCTGACCCCCGCCTGGACTTGTGCGCAGGACGTACGTTGAGTCAAGACACACACACACACACACAACCTAGGAAATGTATGTTGAACTTTTCTTTATTTTTTGTATGAAAAATAACATTCATGACAGTTACAGTGTACAACCAGTAGTTCCTTTGACCTGAAATGGCAATAATAATAATATTGATAATAATAATAATTACACTTGAGAACCAAAGGAACTAATTGTCCTGCTTTTTCCTTTTTTTTTAAATAAGTTAAGAAATAAAACCCACTTACCCACTAAAGCGTCTATACATACTTTAATGGCAATAACTGTCTCACAGCGTCTCTAAAAGCCATGTCTTTTAGACTGCTTTTAACATCTATGATGAGCATTTGTGGGTTAAATGTGTTTGGGATTTTATAACTCTAGAATTGCTTGGTAAGTTAAAATGCCATATATGGCCTACCAGCTGCAGGGCTCGCCACCCTTGCTTTCCAGGCTTGGAGGTCCATGGTCTATGATATGGCAGTAGTACAAAGAAAGCAGACAGCAGATGCAGCCATAATGCTCCAGTTTCTCACCCTGTCTGCAGTCCTTCAGGTCCAATTCAAGAGCGAGTCACAAGCACCCATCAGTCAGTCATGAGGTGAGGACACCCATGGGTGCACCTCAACATGACCTGGAGCCCAAAGCGGGTCAGTCCAGTGTTTAGTGTGACATAGTTCCTTCGAAAAATTCTTAAGATTGCACTTTATTTTTTAGTTTCATCCAACAGCGTCCATTCGCATTTGTCCCCAATGAAGAAATCCAGTGTGTATCCATTTTGTGTCCATTGTATCCAGTTTGTGTCCAGTGTGACAATACACTCTTTGGAGCTGGTTTTCTGGCCGACAGCCTTTGATTTGTTTCACAAATTCCTGTTAAAAGAAGAGACATTGTTAGCACGGCGTCAAACATTTGATTCTATATGCTCAATTATAGCCTTGTTTTCATCAAGTTTGGTTTGCTTTGTTGTGGTACTTGATTTTGGGGTATTTCCATCCATCCATCAATTTTTTATACCGCTTGTCCTCACTCGGTTCGCGGAAGTATTCATAAGCATGTCCCAGCTGGCTTTGGGCGAGAGGCAAGGTACACTCTGGACTGCTCCCCAGTAGCCAATCACAGGGCACAGACAAACAACTATTTGGACTCACATTCATACCTATAGACAATCTAGAGTCGCCAATTAACCTAACATGTTGTTGGAGTTTGGGAGGAAACCAGAGTATCCAGAGAAAACCCAACCACGCACGAGGAGAAACCAGGGCTATACAAAATTCCGAATTAAATTGAGAATGACCTCTAAATTCCAATTCAATTCCTGAATTTGAATTTGAATTGCGGTTGCAAACAGGAAACAGAATTACAATTCAAGAATTCAGAATTGAAATTTCATGAAATTCAAATAAATTAATGATGCTTAATTAAGGTTTAGGGGACAATGAAGCTTTTTGTCACAAATGAACACTGAAAAGTTACTTAGATAAAACAGATAATTAAAATTGTAAAAACTTTCAAATTGTTGGATAGTAGGATAGAACAGAACAGTGTTTATATGGGATATGTAATTTATCATCTAATACATGATCTAATTATTGCAACATCATGTAAAATCCTTTGTTTACTATGATTATGATGAATGATTACAATTGTTGAAATAATGACAGTGGGTGTGGTCTAATGTGATAACAATTTGCACAGATTTGTGGGATAATTGTTTTCCATTTATGGTTTCCATTTATTCAGGAATGACTACTGAATGAGATTAAATAAATCTTGGACCTTGTCTGGAGCAGGCTAACTAAGAATACATTGCCATGGTAACTTATGGCAGAACATATCTTCCTTTCCATTATCCCATTTTTGTGCAACTGGATCATAAATAAATTGAGCCAAGATATCCTGGCTTAATCCCTTATCCTGGTTTTGTGCAACGGGCCCCAGAATGATGCTGCCTCAATTACAAAATGTTTGAGAAACTTCACCCTGGAAAGTACTTAAATAAATAATTAGTTTCATTTCATCACTTTGAAATAAAGAAAAATTCATAAACTTTCTAAAAAAAAGGCGTATGCTTAACTTCCATTTGAAAGAAAAAGGTGATGGTATGTTAAAAGTATCCCATTCTCACTGATGTGTGATGGGACTTAATTTCTCTCAATTGCTTTGAATTCAATTCAACTTCCTGCAATCCAAATTCTATTCTACATCTTGTGAGGTGGAGTCAGTTCAAATTCAAATTGAGCAATCAACTGAATTGAAATGAATGCTGAAATTCTGAATTATTATTAATGCATAATTTTGTTTTGCTCGCAGTCCAGGCTCAGTTTTCTATAAGATGTCATTGTATGATTCGTGCCATGAAGGCAAATGCAGCAGTGATGTCACTCATGCAGTATTTATTGTAATGGTAACTTGTGAAAGGTCATTGCTAGTTCATAGTACAGCGTTCATGCATTAATGACAGTAACCGCAACACAACAAATGTTAACCCTTGTTGTGTGTTCTCACCTGCACTTCCACTCTACATGATCATGGCTCTCATGGCTGCTTTGCTGATGCGCTTGCGATGTTTCTTCCTTCGACGGGGCAATGCCGGTCTAAAGGGGTTGTGATGGCTGGAGGGCGGGGCTGCTGAGGAGATAACTGTGGAGGACAGAGGCGATACATTTTAGGCCGAACACACAGTGTCCATGTTTGTCAAAAAGCAGCTGTCAAGGACTGCAGCTGGGAAGCTCTCACACTTCACAATACTCTGATGGTCACTTGATGACCTTGAAACTTGTGTGAATATTAATAAACCAGCTGGAGCTATGAGTTGCATAAAAGCAGCATGAGCACAGAGAGAGAGCTCTCTGGGGGTGCAAGAAGAATAGCAGGGCACTCTCTGTCTGAGCTGCTTCCTGTTCCTTGTTACCCATCATGCTTTGTATGTACTGTCGCAGCCAGTAAAGACCAGTACAGTATTACACATACAGTATGCATTGCAATCAGACTGATTAAATCCAATAAAAGAGCAGTCTCAAGAACACTTGATTATTATTGTCGGATAGGCATTCGATTGTTATGGTTGAAGTTGAAAGCTGTTTCAAATATTTTGGTTATGCTGTTTGTTTGATTGTTTGAAATAAAATATGATTTCTTATTTTATGATTATTTATTAATGCTTTATTTTTCATTGAGTATTTGTGTTATTATTATTATTGTCTTATGTGATTATTTATTCAATATGAGTGGGTCGATAGACAAAATCGGATTTGTAAAAATAATATAAAATATTACTTACTATTATAACTGTTATATTACAAAATATTGTTATATGATTTTTTTATAAGACAACATTTTTCTTTTTTAGTATAATTTGTATATGTGTATTATAGTACTAAATAATATTATTTATTTTAGCATGAATTTACCTTAAGCCCTAACAACAAAGCTTCTGAGTTGAGCGATACAGTACGGTGGGGGGTTGTTTAGTTTACTGTGGAATAACAAAAGTTAGATATACAAAAAATACTATAAAATGTATACTGTATTGGCTGAAATGGTTGCAGGAGACATTTATTTATTCAACTGAAGAGAGTATCAGGTGCATTTGCAGCAAAATGTCAAGTTAATTACAGCTAGTGGGTACCACCAACATTTTTACTGGTAAGTATGGTAATTAATGTTTACCTGGCTTTGGTCTTTGTTGAGGAGAATGAGGATGCAGATGTGTCGGCCGGTCTAGTTCACCTTGAACCACCTCCAGAACCTTCTGTCTTTTCTCCTCTTCTGTCATGTGACCTTCTCCGTTGGCCAGCCTAAAGAATTTGTCCTCTCCCTCATTGGCTGGCTTGCCAATTTCCTCCCTCCTACTTTCTATGTGCTGTTCTGTAAGAGTCCTTGCATATATGGGCGTGGCATCTGCACTTGGTTGGATGGTCACTGATTCGTTGAAGTTGGTGGAAATGGGAAAAAAAGAAGGGGTTAGGATTGGTGGTGTTTGGGTTGGGTCGCCAGGCGGGGAGGCACTGTCTGACTGGGGAGCGGTGAGTCGATACTGTGTCCTCAGTTTCAAGTCCTGGTTGTAGCCCTGCTGCCGACGCACGTCGCCAACGATTTCCTCCCTGCTGACGTCAAGCCCGCTCCCCTGGCCCACAGGCTGAGTGCTTCCCACAATGCCGTGAGACGGCCAACTGATGAAAGAGTGGTGCACCCTGGGCTGCGTCCAGTGTACAAGTTGCGTGTAGCTCCCATGTGGCCATTGTCTGTTCACTGATTCCTGCTCCTCACTGTTGAAAAGCTGCTGGTTACGCTTCAGGTCGTCGTGGCGATGGAGGTCAACCTTGGAGTTGTGGGGCTTGGGCGGGGCTGGGTGAGACGCCCGGGGAAGGGATGGTATGAGCGGAAGGTTGGGCGAGCGAGTGACGGAAATGGAAGACGACGATGACAAGGGCTGACACCTGCAGGCCACATGGTCTTCCACAGAGATGATTGCTTTGTCGTAATGGGCCTTCCTGTTGACGTACTGGATCTTTATTACCTGCACACACACACACACACACACACACACACACAGACACACACACTAGTGAGAGTGTGTTGTGCAACAAGCAGCCTCACGCTGGCGTGAAGACGTTTCCAGACAAGCTGATAATGCTTGGGAAATGTGGTGGCTTTCTTCCAGAACTGATTTATCAGGAGTCATTTTCCAATTGTTTTAGATTTGACACCATGCACACCTTTTGTTTACGCTTAACAGCAGACTTGGGCCATTTATTAGCATCTTAACTCATTATTATAAACGTATCTGAGGGTTTAATATGAAGCTTATCACAAAGGGCTGCAAACACAGAAAAAGTGGCAGCGTTGAGTAATAACACAATGTTCCCCGCGGCATCTGTAAAACTCACGAGTTCACATGCCCTATCTTGTTTGCATAATCTGATCAAAAATTAGAGTGTAAAAATGTAACTTGAGAGTTGATTTCATACTAAGACAATCGCCACATGTGCACTAGTATTTTTAAAAAAAAAAGTCACATCCTGTGGTGCATGACACGCAAAAACATTTGATGTGGCTCAACATGCAATTTTAAAACAAACAAGACTATTTGTAAAATACATTAGTAAAGATTAGTTAGATTAGATTCATGCATTTAGTGGAGGATTTTGGAAAAGGGATCCCCATTCTAGGCTGTCAAAACAAAAGGTGGCTCTACCACTGTAAGAACATTTTAGCCAATCAGATTTAGTAATTAGAGTTACTACTGAATATTACACTTAAATCCACAATGACTTCTTATGAAAAAGACCACAAACATACGTGGTTCCTTGTGTCAGCATAAACCAAAGCAGATTCATGGAACGTCTGAACCCTAAATGTCAGTTTTCCTTTACCTTAGATTATGTTTGTGTGTGAACTGAAAGACAAAACTCATACAATTTTTGCTCTAACTGTTTATTTTTGCATTTTTAAAATGTATTTTTCTCACATAAGGTTAAGTAAAGTGCAGTTATTTGAACTATTACTGTCATAAATCTACATGCAATGTTTTAAGTCAGTTTTAGCAGTGCATCTCCAAATGTTGGGAGGTGAATTGTCTACAAAAGCAAATAACCTGCGAGCTCTCTCATTTGAAAAACACTGGCATTAACAGCTGTGGCTGTAGGCAACCTTCTGATGTAGTTTTATTGATTGCACAGTATGTAACAGCTGCATTTGGAGTACCATGAGTGTCAGATTTATCTACCTCTGCATGCACTTGAAAATGTTGGTATAGCTGTTGAATTGCTGTTTTATTTACTCTACATATGCTGAGTAAACAGTATGCTCCTTACCACTAATACAACATTGGTTGTGGTCAATACTTGCTAATAAATGTGATCAAAGACAGCTCCAATTTCCTTTCCAGTTTCTCACACATTTCAAAATTTAATATTTAGTGCAGCTTCCGTGGGTTCATTTTCTACCTAATGCTCATCACAATCACCCAATGATTGACTGGTGACCAGTCTACCCAAAGTCAGTCACGGTAGACTCCAGCCCCTTACTTGGACTGGTGTGGTCCTGGTGTTGGGTTTACCTGCAGGTATCTGCTGGAGGTGACAGTGGGCACGCACTGCAGCAGCCTGGTGTTGCAGCAGCCCGAACATCGCTGCACCTCTACACAAGGCGGCCACAGCATGAAGTTGGCGTTGCGCCGGTCCAACATGGATCTCGTAACTTCCATCACCTCCGTCCGAACTTTGCACGCTGCCTGCTGTGCTACCTCGGCTTCCACTAGGGAGCAGCAGGAGAGAAGGTTCAATGTAAAGATGACAGAATAGAATTAAACTCAGTAGAAGAAGGAAAACTTACTGATACTTCTGACGTGTCGTCTTCGGGTTTGATTTGTGAGAATTTTGCCATTATCCTCTCCTTCTAATATAAAATAGAAACATTTTGTTACTTTTTGTGTGGCAAAAAGTGGTCACAACTTCAACAAGCATGAACTTTTTTAGCCCAGATCATTGTTCACTGCACAAAGGAAGCCATTTTTTTCCTTCTGCTGAAACAATTAGGCTATATTTTGCCACAATTTGTCTCAACGCTGTCAAAAATACTGCTGAGGGGAGGTATGAGCTGTTAAATATAGCCAACATGTGTGTCTGTGTGTGTGCACTCGCACATGTCGCCATTTTATCATTCGCTCTTTCATTTTAATTATACCCCTAAGTGTAAATGAGAAAGGTTATCCAGGGTTATTTCTTTAATATGGTTCTTAATGAAGTGCCTGATGGTGAGCAGATTGCAATTACCCCCAGAAGTTGTTTTCATCTGTGCAATTATTTCAGTTTTACTTGACTGGTTCCTTTCTCCTTCTTTTAATTTAATCCGGTTAATTGTGTCAAAGTCAGAGCATGAGTACTTTGAACGACGAGACTGAATGTGCAGACTCACTCTTAAGTCCCTTTTATTACATAATTACACTTGTTGACATTGCGGACTTAAAGAGGAAACACGACCATCAAATATGCAGTAGTGCTCAGACGTGAACATATGAAATGATATGCTAAGAGGTCTTCAGGTACTAACATTACAAAGGGTTTTTTTGAACAAAATGCTTTCGAATTCGATTGAACTACAGTCACATTAGTGTTAAGAACATGACTATTTGTCTGCCTAAACGGGCTGCGGAGTAGCTCAGACAGTTGAAACAATATATACCGTATGGCAGCAGTCAGTACTTCCTACAACCTAAACAGGTCGATCATCTGGAACTTGATAGCTCTAACATTCGTATTTACACATTTATGTTACATATTCACTACATTTTTGTGAAAATGAGTCGCAACTTAGCAGGAACTAGTCAGGGTACAAGTAATTCGGGCTGATGATTTGGTGGCCCAAAAGAGCTGCAAGGTAGATCAAACAGGAAGTATAAGCCGACAGTTAAAAGACTTGTTTATCAAGTGAAAAGTGATGGACCTAAATGTTCATGACTTTGCATCAACCAGAGGCACAAATAATTCAGTCCAGACTACTTTCCTGCCTAAATGGGCCGCCGAGCAGCTCATGTTATTACAACATTTAAGGCAAAATAAAGCTAAGCTACAGGAAATTCAAAATAAGGTAGTGAATGTAAATGAAAGCACAACAAAAAAACAGAATAATTCATTCATTTTCCAGACTCATTTAGTCAGATGCTCTTCTCGTGGCAAAACATACTACACTGTGAGTCATCCTGGTCCCGTTTTTGTGCATATGTTCCTCACAGCTTTATTCATGTGATTTACAATGAAAGGATCAGCTATTAATATATGCTTAGTTTCACTTTAGCATTCGGTTATTTTTTTTTTATCAAACTGCAAAGTGGTGTATGCATCTCAGAGTGTGGGCCAAGTAGCTTTTTTTCTTTTTTTCTCAGCCTGTTTCCATCAAGGTCACAGCTACTTTCTTACGTTTACTAAGTGTATCCAAGATGGCTGGCATTCTTGTCAATGCAGGCGGCTGGGGCCACAACCCCCCAATGCTCACTTCCTCAAAGTATGTCTCCTATGCGTGTTTTTGTGCATGTTAGTGTTAGTACCTATTGCATCGGCCTCATGCTGCAGCAGCATCTTCAGGTCGTCCACAGAGGAGATAGGAGAGTTCCTTACCAGGTCAACCAGCGACGCAGGGAGCGGCTCGCCCTGGAAAAAACACAACACTTTGTGTCACTAAGTAATCATAGCTTGTTTACATTTACATTTGCGCTCACATATTTATGAATATGAATAAATATGAATAAATTCTTGTACAAGTTCTCTGCTACTTTCAAATGTGTCCAAGTGAGGTTAATTGGTTGCCCTTATATACACCATCAGCACTTAGAAAGAATCTGAGCACTCGAACTAATTAGCTGCATAAAGCCAAAAGCCCTGACATTTGACTCCTATTTTCTTGAATTTTAATGTAATGAGTTTCCATAATGAGTTATGCGTTCTCTAGAACTTCATTTCACTTGATTTGATTTTACTGCTCTATTTATTTGACTTTATTATATAAAACAATAATAAACGGAACGCACCCTTTCAGAATTTCTATACACAGTACAACTGAAAAAGCCGTTTCGCCCCAAAGTTTTGCCAATATCATCTGACAGAAAAAATAGAAAAAGTACATTATGCAATTATTTGATTTTTTTTTTTCATTTTACCTTCATTTAACCATGAACGTCCCATTGAGATTAAACAACTCTTTTACAAGGGAGTCAAATGTTACAATAAACACAAAAATTAACAGTTAACAATTAAAAACAGTTACAAATTGAAGCATTTAATTATATGTTATCTTATTTTAGCATTTTTTTATTTGTACTGTAGCTTTAAAATATTTATACAATTTCCTTATCAATAATTCATTTATTCAATTATTTAAGTCTATAGCCTTTTACTTTACTTTTCTATTCATCTATTTGATGTAACGTTATTTAAAATAAATAGAGCATGTCTGCACTGTTATCCCTTTCAAAAAAATATTTTATTAAAAATGAATGCAGCATATTGGCACAGTACCTAGACAATTTTCCCTTCTTAAAATGTTTAGACATTGTTTTAGTAAATAATATTTTTTGTCTTTTTAATTTTTTTTTACATAACATGAATATTTTATCTTATTTAACTCATGTAAATAACACCAGAAAATCCCACTGTTGAAAAATTGTCCCTTTGAAAAAATATTTCATATTACCATTATATTTTATTTGATTATACTTTATTTAGGAAAGATTATAAAATTAAAGTAAATAAACAGTTCACACTGTCTCTCTAGGAAATAGTCACTTACAAAAATGTGTATGATTTCCCAATACATTAATGAACACATTGAGGCGACACAGCCTCATCGTGTTCTATACACAATCTTATAGAACTCTCTGGACTTAAAACAGAGCAAAGAAAGATTCCAAAAGCAGAAATATTGTGTACATGTTCTTCCATGCCAACAAGCTCCAGTTTCACTTCCTCCCACAGAGGCAACCATGGTGGGGATGTGTGTCGATGCCGTTGTCACTCTCTCCCCGTTTTGGCCGCAAACACACTCATTGTGTGTGTTCAGCTAGTCCGTATATTGGCTACAACATCAGGTACAGCAGCACAATGAGTTGTATAAAAAGTTCTGCCTTTACAGGTGTGTATAAAATATCTTATGTAGTAATGTATTTTAACCTCACTTCTGAATGCAATGGGAGGAATAAGACTGTTTACACAGCTGGCGGGTGGAATTGGATTCATAAAGTCAAGAGTCAATAACTGGCTGTTTGTACCGGTTTTCTAGAAATGTGATAAGAGTGGTATTCGACTGGGCTTACTGGACTTTATGGACCTTATTCATGGATGGGATGGTTGGAATGTTAGTCACTCTCAATTGAACTTAGATTCACAACATTTTTCAGACATACGCAGTGCTTTTTGTAAGTCCTACTGGGAACACGCCCTTTTGTTGGTCTGTAGCTTTAATGTTGACGAGCTGTGTTTGAGTGTGTGGCTCCAAAAAGGGCTATTGTGCATTACATCCTCTCTAACATAACGTCCAATTTCAAAGATCCCATGTGTCTGGGGTTGCAGCTATGAAATATTTTAGTAATCAAGTTTTGTACTGGTTTTTTTGTGATTTATCGACTAATGAAAAAACATGTTTCTCTTCACTCATGCATTTTCTTACGCTTATCTAAGGTCGAGTCGCGTAGGCAGCAGCCTAAGCCCCGGCCACTTTGCCGAGATCCTCCCGGCGGATGTGCCCAGGTGTTCCCAGAGCGCAGAGAGATTTGGACTCTCCAACATGTCCTGGGTCTTCCTCGAGGCCTCCTTCCGGGTCGGACGGAGACCTACCCAGGGAGGCTTCCAGGAGGCATCCTGGCCAAATGACGAGCCTCATCACCAGGCTCGTCACCAGGCCCCACCAGGCAGCGGATCTACTCCTAGTCTCTCCCGGATGACAGTGCTTCTCACCCGATCTCTAAGGGAGAGCCCAGCCACCCTACAGAGAAAACTCATTTTGGCTGCTTGTCCTTTTGGTCACTACCCAAAGCTCATGTATGTGAGGGTAGAAATGTAGATAGACCAGTAAATTGAGAGCTTCGGCTCAGCTCCCTCTTCACGTTTAAAAAAGCAATTAAAAGTACAGAAATAATAAAATATTTCACTAACTAATGAATGACCAATTGTTTTAATTTCTTAGATAATAAACTGTTTTATTTCTTAAATTCACTCATAAGAAACTGTATTTTCTTGGATGTGATCGACTACATGATGGTGCTTTTGTAGATTAATTAATCCCAGACTATAACTATTTTCTGGGAAATTAGAAAAATATGAATGACTTTACTGAGACTACATGACATATTACATGATGTTGATGGCTGTGCATTTATAAATCCTACCCTTAGGCAGGCAACTAGAAATACAACAACATTTCTCCATGATTTTTTGAGTTTTTGCAGAGTTCAAAGTAAAATTAAAACACTTTTTGTAGTAGAACACTTTACTTTCAATTAAGTGAGTGAAACACGCACTTCCTTGTTCCACCAGTGGTCACCGACCTTTTTGAGGTTCTACGAGTTCTGTTTTTTACATTTTGTTGTCCTTCTCTTTCAGTGCCTTGTCACATTCTCTCGCACCTACATACCTCAGGTACCTCAGAAAAAAAAAACTCAATAATTTTTTTTTATTTTTTTTTCTTAAAAATTTTTTGTATTTTTTTTAAATTTTTTTTTTTTTAATTGGGTAAAATTTTTTTTTATTTTTTTTCTTTTTATTAGCAGGGGATGTATTAGTAACAAAATGATGCCACATAATTTGATAGAAATGAAAACGATCACCCTATAGAGGGGGGAAATCAAAGAGACAACCAAAAATAAAAATGAAAAATATGATGCTGAATGAAAATGAAATGAAAAAAATGGACTGGTCCATTTTGCCAAAATGTCATTGTAGCAACTCAAAATGATTGTCAGTAGTTTGTGTGGTCCCACGTGCTTGTATGCATGCCTGGCAACGTCGAGGCATGCTCCTAATGAGACGACGGATGGAATCCTGGGGGATTTCCTCCCAAATCCAAACCAGGGCATCACTGAGCTCCTGGACAGTCTGAGGAGCAACTTGGCGGCGCTGGATGGACCTAAACATAATGTCCCAGAGGTGTTCTATTGGGTTTATGTCAGGTGAAGGTGGGGGCCAGTCAATGGTATCAATTCCTTCATCCTCCAGGAACTGCCTGCATTCTCTACCCACATGAGGTTGGGAATTGTCGTGGACCAGGAGGAACCCAGGTTCCACTTCACCAGCGTAGGTTCTGACAATGGGTCCAAGGATTTCATCCCGATACCGAATATAAGTCAGGGTTCCATTATCTAACCTGTAGAGGTCTGTGCGTCCTTCCAGGGATATGCCTCCCAAGACCATCACTGACCTACTACCAAACCCGTCATGCTAAATGATGTTGCAGGCAGCATAAAGTTCTCCACACCATCTCCAGACCCTTTCAAGTCTGTCGCATGTGCTCAGGGTGAACTCGCTCTTATCGGTAAAGAGCACAGGGCGCCAGTGGCGTAGTTGCTAATTCTGGTGGTCTATGGCAAATGCCAGTCGAGCTCTACGGTGCTGGGCAGTGAGCACAGGGCCTACTACAGGACGTGGGGCCCTCAGGCCACCCTCTTGGAGCCAGTTTCTGATTGTTTGGTCAGAAACATTCACACCAGTGGCCTGCTGGAGGTCATTTTGTAGGGCTATTGCAGTGCTTATCCTGTTCCTCCTTGCATAAAGGAGCAGATACCGATCCTGCCGAGGGTTTAAGGACCTTCTACAGCCCTGTCTAGCTCTCCTGGAGTAACTTCCTGGGAGACACAGCAAATCTTCTTGCAATGGTACATATTGATGTGTCATCCTGGAGGAGATGGACTACTTGTGCAACTTCTGTAGCCTCCATGTACCGCAACATGCTTTCAACAGAGATGTTGATCTAAGCCTAATTAAAAACTACAGCAGTAGAAAGTCGGTCAGTAAAAAAATCAGCCAAAAGAGATGAGGAATCAGTGGCCTCAACCTGGAAAACCATTCCTGTTTTTGGGGTCTGTCTCATTGTTGCCCCTCTGATGGTCCTGTTGTTGATTTCATTAACAACAAAACAGCTGAAACTGATTAATAATCCCCTCTGCTACTTAACTGACCAGATCAATAACCCAGAAGTTTGATTGATAGGTTACTATACTTTGATTAAAAAGTGTTCCTCTAATCTTTTTGGGCAATATATATATATATGTATATATATATGTATATATATATATACATATATATATAACTGTGGCTGCCAATTTGCGCGTAGGGCTTGTCTGACCACCACCAAACATGAATTCACATTTATATAAACTGGGTATAGTATCTTTCCCAATAGTGACTGGGATGACGGAAGTGGTTCTCAAACCCCCAACCTTCTGGTGTCTGGACGACCTGGACCACCACCTGAGCCACTGCCGTCCCTAGTAGAAAAATACTGTAGATAAGGAGTTTAACATCACTTGATGTGTAATGCCGGGTAAAAGTGTAAAGTGTGTCTTCTTGAGTAGTTTCTTTATTTCTTTTCAGAATGAAAGCCTTCACATTTGTTCGATCCTGCAGCTTTTTAAAAATGCATAAGATGAATCAATGAAACAATTGTGTGTATCTCAAAAGACATTCAGTATTGACGCTGTTGTCGGAAGTGTCGGTCCTACTGGCCGTTCTGTCTCGGACTCATTCACTTTCACACGCAAGCCTCCGTTGTTACCTATTAATAACTGTGCTTACATCCATGTTTTCTGTACTGCTTGTCCTCTTCAGGGTTACAGAGAAGCTGAAGCCTATCCTAGCAGGAACATGATTCATCATAAAATTTCACAAGCGTAAAGTTGCACCAGCATAAAGTTTTAGTTAGCTTAGTAATTTAGGTTATATTCTCCTAAAAACAAATTGGCATGCATAAAGCAGTCATTCAGCGTATTATATCAGCTGCCTCATACAGCAGAGAAGGATAGGAAGAATCGGCAGGACATTATGCTAAAATAGCACTGTAGAGAATCGATGAGGTACATTCATTTCACAAAAGAATTAGAGCCCTTGGTAAAGGTAAAGGTAAATTAAAGATAACAATAGAGAAAAAGTATCAGCATATAATTGTGGAATTACAAGAAAATGTCATTTTATGAGAAAGTCTTGACTAAATGTTGCACTATAACTAGAAAATAACTTAAATCTAAATAACTTAAATAGTACAATGTTCCCTCTCGACATCGCGGTTCAACTTTTGCGGAATCTTTTGTGCTTTTTTTGTTTTACAGGTATGAACGTGCATTGTCTCTGGGTCTCTGGGTTCTGATTGGCTCTGAGAGAACCTACGTCCTGATTGGCTAATAGAAAACCCATGTGTTGTGTCTGTGTCCCGATTGGCTAAGAGAGAACTCACTAGAGAATTATGTTATTGTGACACAAGTGCAGTACAATATGGCTAAAGCGACAATAAGTCCATAGTAAAATAACAAGAGTTTTTTTAATGTAAAGAGACTTACCTCCCAGGTTCCCTCTTCTATACAGGACAACCGTGTGTCATCAAAGGGTAAGTAAGTAGTTTTATTTTATGATATAGCGCTTTACTTTTTATTTTGATGTATTTTTATTTTTATTTACATCATTTATTTTTACACTTGTACAACAGTTACAGTGTTAAAATGTTCCTTACAGTGCGGCATTGTCTCCACATGTCTTAAAGGGTACTATGTGTACTACATGTACTAAAGGTTGTACACAGTTTGACTCTGGAATCGACATTGGTTTAATTTAGGGATGCTCCGATCGATCAGTTACCAATATTGGTCGATTTCTATGAAATATCGTGTAGCCTTGGCACGTTGGAGAGACTATGTTTCTCAACTGGCCTGGGAATGCCATGGCATTTGCCAGGAGTAGCTGGACGAAGTGGCCACGTTAAAAAGCTTTAATATGGCTTTTGAAGAACAAACAGTCACGATGTGATCGGACGAGATGACCAGCCTTTCTCAGCGGTAGAAGACACCATTTACCTGAAAGTCCTGCTAGGGCTCCACCAATGTACTCTCAAATCCAACATCTCATTAAAGAAGGCATCTCATTTTCTGTAAGTTATATACAGTATGTTCTCTTGATAGGTAAGCTAAGTATGTTTTTGTGTGAATTAAGGTCATTTCATGGTTTCTTTTCTATATCATATACCCAGTAGTAGGGGTGCAGCCACGAATTCTGGGTCCTATGATAAAAATCACTTTGCACTTTGCAAAAAGTTGGTCAACTTTGAGATTCCACATGATACCAATTAGACGACGAGCCAGACTGAAGCTAGCTCAACTGGGTGCACAAGTGTTGTGCTGAAAGACATAGCCGTCCCGTCAGCCGGTTTCCCAATGAGAGCAGACAGTGTAAGAGACTCTTTCACTTACACTGGTATCCATGAAACGTTTAGCACTAGAGCTGAAGGCGTTAAGGGGTCATCCCATCCGATAACCTGTGGATCATACTCTTAAAAGATCAAGTTCTGGTTCCTCATGTGTCCAAAAAGTAGCAGCGGCAGCTCCCAGGAAGTCTGCCATGCTTAGTAACAGCACGGACGCGCTGTTTCTACAGTATGCTGCTGTTGTTGATGGAAGTAGCATTTGCTTCTATCAGCGATGTGAAATCAATGCGCCTAGGAAAGAAGCTGTGTCAATGTCTAAAATGATCAAAATAAGGCGCAAGACTGTAAGTAGTACATGCTCACATGAACGTACCTGTTAATGCATGATCACAGCATGTATATAAAACGTTTAAAGTTTTTTTTAGAAGGCGTGATCGTCCAAGTAGGTGGGTTCCATGCTTGTTTTCTCTCTTTGGAACACACAGAAAAGGGAAAGAAATACCGTATGGGTTTTTCTGCATCAATTTTGTCCTTTTGGTCATGTCTGTCGGTGTGCTGGTGGGCGGTGGCGTAGGACACCTGGATGACTTTCACAAGCCAGTGGCTGACCTAGTTAAGCAAACACACACATACACACACACACACGTACACACACACGTACACAAACTCCACTTCTGATGCTTAATCACTGCTTTCCGCCAAACTTATCTCCATGCATAAGGAGCATCGGAGCAGCAACAACGCACATTTTTAAACATGAGTAAGGGGTGGATACACACACACACGCACACACACACATACTGTATACTGACAGACAAACAGGAACTAGCGGTCGACATGAAGACAGCAGCCATAAAATGGACATGAAGCTAATAATACACCTCAGCCCAGCTAAATGAGCCTGTTTGGATGCCATGCTAAGTTAATTATTTGCTCTCTGCACCTCAAATATTGTCTTTACCCTCTCTGGGGGCGACATCTTTCCACTCATATTACTGTTGTTTTTGTTTTTCCCTTAAATGACTATTTCTGTTGTTGTCGTACAAAGGGGCTCATGGTGCAGGAAGCCTGGAAGGCATGGAGAGATCTTATGGAATGTTTGTGGAGAAAGGTGAGGTGTAATGGAATGTAATTACGGGGCCAGTTGGCTGTTCTTACACACACAGACACACACACACGCACGCATGCACGTACGCGGGCACACAACAAACACAGTCATGTTTATATCATGAGGACATCAAACTGTATGTATTTCCTCTTCGTTTGTTTTGCTGCAAAAATGCTCCTCAAAGATCCTCTGTGTGAGAAAAACTGCTGTTTTTAGGTGCCTACTGTCCTGCTTTATAGGACAGGCGCGGTCTGATGTTCTTAAGAACCTACAGCAAAATCACTAGTCAAAGAACCACATGCTTCATTTTTTCAGAACCTATGCTGAGAAGCTTTCAAAGAAGTTATAATATTTCATGAATGAATGCAACCACCGAGAACAGTAAAATTGCTTTGCTTTTTTCTGGTCTTGCAGCCTCTTGTTGCTAGGCAGAACTCATACAGCTCAATCAATTCCTGCCTCATCAACCAATCAAAACAAGATAGCATCACAACCACATGGTATCCGAGAGCATTAACGAAATAAATTATGAGACAATTTATATCAACACAATGCAACACTGCTCTGTATTTAATATAAAAAAATCAGATGTCGATCAGTTTGATAATGGCGCTCCCAACAAGAAGGCTCTCCAATGTCCTTGCACCAAAGACAGCTTAAAAACAAATACTCTTATCAGCCTTTTGCGCTTTTGCTATCTGACACACACACACACGCACTGACACAAGCGCATATGTCCAGCCATACAGTGCAGTTGGACATGCAACCAGATGTGTGCACACACACACACACACAAACACACACATGTAGAGCACACAAAGTCGGTGAAAATCCCAAGCAGATTAGTTGTTCTTATGTAAAATGGATCAAGATCAGCGGCTGCCAATCATAAGTGCTAAGCTGAACCACTGGGGACAATAGTCACATGACTATGTTGACTCCTAGTGTGAGTGTGTGTAAGGTGTCAAAAGGGTCACTGTTCGACCTGCTATTAGCTTAGCAGGTTCCATAAAGGTCAACGGGCAGCGTTAACTGCATTTCCAATCGCCAATAGGATAAACGAATGGATAGATACATGGACGGATTTAACGTCTACCGGTTGGTCAACACAGTTGATGCATGCTATTTACAAGAATACAATTGGGATATTCTGAGAAATTGTGATTTTTACAAGAAAAGTCATTATTTTACAGGAAACGTCACAATTTTATAGAAATAAGGTAGTGATATTAATACATGTTTTAATTCTACGAGAAAAAGTTGCAGTATTGCAAAAATGGGTTGTCATTTTATGAGAAATGAAAATTCATCAGACATGAGGAGAAAAATTTGTCAATTTTACCACGCAATAGCTGAAATTTTACATGAGTAAAATTGTGAGATTACAAAAAAATTTAAATAATACTACTGGAAAAAGTAATAATTTTACCCCCCAAAAAGTGGTAAATGGGAATAGATGTAATTTTACAACAAATTACAAGAAATGCGTTCTAATTGGGAAAGTCTGATATTATCGTACCACAGACATTAAATTGTGATTTGCAACGACTGCAAGGCGTTGGTTATGCCAGGCGGAACCAGGACTTCTTCATCTAATCATCAAGTGCCATCAAGTGGAAAACCTTGAGGTATATTGATTGCTCTGGATAACCAGCCCTGCTCTGGGAAACTTGTGGAGTACCTTGAGCCACGCTTTGCCATGCCCAGTCGCAATTGTTTCTCAGATGTTTGATTACTGGTGTTGTACAATGTTTTTTACAGCCACGTCCAGAAGCTAATTGCTGATCCATTCTCTGTATCCATTAACTTCACAGATATCTGGTCTTTAAGTGTTAGCCAGGTTTGCATGTTGAGCTTTGCTGCTCAATGGTTAGATAAAGACTTTGTGTTAATTCCATGACAGGAGATAAGTGATGTTACACATGTTGCTGTTGGTTCATATTAGAGTTGGACAATATCGGCAAAAAAGCCAATTTCAAACACTGCTAGATATGATTTTCTGGTAAATTTTACCAGACAATAGTTGGAATTTTACATGAATGAAGTTGAGCTATTACAAGACATCCTACCATTAAAAGAAAAAGTTGTAATTTTGCAAAAAATGAAATACAATGAAAACAGATGTCATACAATTGTATGACAAAGTTTCAGGATATTACAAGGAAAAGGTGGATATGACATTTGTGTGGGACTTATTTTACAAAGCAGAGAGTTGTCCTCCATTCATCCATTTTCTATGCCGCTTCTCCTAATTAGGGTTGCGGGTATGCTGGAGCCTATCCCAGCTGACTTTGGGCGAGAGGTGGGGTACACCCTGGACTGGTCGCCAGCCAATCGCAGGGCACATATAGACAAACAAACATTCACACTCATACCGATGGACAATTTAGAGTGGCCAATTAACCTAACATGCATGTTTTTGGAATGTGGGAGGAAACCGGAGTACCCGGAGAAAACCCACGCACGCACAGGACGAACATGCAAACTCCACACAGAGATGCCCAACAGAGATTTGAACCCTGAACCTCCTGACTGTGAGACCAATGTGCTACCTACTTGACCACCGTGCAGCAGCAGAGAATTGTATTTGATAAAATGAACACTTATTACACTCTTAGGGGCTAGCTACACTGAAAGCTGAAGAAAATTGACATATGCGCATGCGTTCTTTCTTCTTCTATGGTTTGGTGTGTCACGTTATTCCATCTGCGCGTCTGCTCACAGCGCCTCACGTAGGTGTGCCTTGTGTATTACGTTGTTGTCACTCAGTGATTCGTTGTCTTCTGAATGCAACTCTTTAATAAATTTTTCATTTTTTTTATTTATTTTGTAATTTTTTTTAAGTTGTTACATTTTTTTCAACCTGCCAAAAAGAATCTCAGGAGCTTTCCCATGTGGACAGAGCCACAACACGGTACCCATGTCAAAATAAAGACTACTGAAGTTAAACTTAAGTAAACTTCTGTATAATATTATAATAATAATTGTATAACAATATAATATAATAATAAATTGTAAAGTTGTGATTTGAGCATAAAAATACATGTGTTAGGGTGACCACTGTTCAGTTACACTCGTGTAATATGTGACAAACAATTAAATAATAAAAACGTGTCAATTTATGAGAAGAAAATCTTGACCCATTAAAAAATAAATGACAGATATTTGACGTGTGATGTGGTATGCTTTGGAATGTTGCCTTTTCTCTATGATAGATAATCTCTAGTGGATAGATACATAGATTCAGTAGATGGATACAAGTAAATGGATAGATACACACACAAGCGTGTATTTGACTGCTGCCTGCCAACTGGCTGCTGGCAAAAGAAGCAACTGGACTCATGAGGCTGAATGAGGTGACTGCAGTGACATCAGCATTGACGACACACACACACACACACACACACAATGAACGCAGGTCCCGAGAATGTATGTGACTGCCTTCGAGCTCCAGCAGAAAGCACTTCCAAAGCCATGACAGTAAAGTTTGGGCGGGAACATGGAGTGATGCAAGCACAGTGCAGTGTCACGTCTAACTAAAAAGCTTTTTCTAATGAATACAAAGCGTTTTTAATTGATGTGCAGGTGAGATTATCAAAACACTTCATCAGAAGACACATTTATTGGCTCATCAAAAGATAATCTTATTGAACACCCAATCAGATTGCTCTGATGTCATCCTTATACTATGGCAGGGGTCTTTGGCAGGAAACTTTTAGGCACAATGATGAAAAAAATTCATATGTAAATAAAAACATACTTTTTTGTAAATGTCTTTCTATTTTGGAAATACAGCCAATTTTTTTTCAAAAGTTATACAAAGTTAGAAATCCCACGTTTTTTGGGTGTTTGTGTTATTTTGTTGTGTTTCGGCATCCCGTTTGATGACGGTGGTTGAAGACACTGTAGTCGTGTGCTAACTTAACTCCCATGCTGCACAGATAGACTACCATACTGTATTTTTCCCGTTTTTCTTCCACCTCATATTTGGTTTCAAATGCTAATACTATGTGGGAATGCATAAAGGTAAAGTTTGATGAGCCTATTGAGTGCACACCTGCAGAAATGCAACGCAGTATCTGCACACACATGTGAGGCCTGGCTGCTGACACTCATTATGGGGAAGTAGGCAATTTATTCTACATTTATTGTACTGACATGTTGTTTTGACACTCGTATGACAGTTTAGACACATGTCTGTACTGGCTGCTCAGTACAGTATGGCTAAATGAAATGAGCGATGATAATATTTATGGATAAATACTGTATGCAGTTATTTTGGCAGTGTTTTTCCGCGTGTATGCTGTTTAGCATGGTAAAATATTGAAAAAACGTGGCCTCACAGTTAGTACATGTTTTGTGATGACCACAGTTTGACCCTGTAACGGATTAAAGCAATTTCTGTTATCTCCTATTGGCAAAATTACCTGTAAATGTCAACAAGGTAAAGCTACAACGTTGAAGTATTAGTATTAGTATTAGTACAGCACGTTCCACGTCTAACCCCCTTTTTCTGGCTGGGGTCGTCTGTTCTTACCCCCATTATCTTTGTATTTCAGGTGACCATGACATCACAGCCCTGGTCCGCATTGTGGTCCTACCTCAGCACTGCCGAGCCTCAGGATCGTCGCTGAGAGCGCGGCCAGGAGCAGCAGCAGGAGCCACGACCTCATGTTGCCGCCCAGCCAGAGGAGCCGCCAGCGACCGGCTGGGCATTTAGCACCTCGGCGTCCACTCTCGGTCCCCGCTAGATGAGTCCCACGCAAGTGCGCAGTGTCGATGAGTGCAGAATCCCAATCCCGGTTGATTGCTCACAAGAGTGACTCACACTCCGGCTAGACGCGTGTGACTCTCTCCATGGTCAGGACAGGTGCCTGGAGGCATAGTGGTCCATGGATGAGAGACGATGAAGATGGATCACTCAATGTTCGGAGAATCCAAACGCTCACAATCCACTTTAAACTCTACGAATATCACAGTCCTCTTGTGTGAGGTCCAACACGCCAAAAGATCCGTGCGTAAAAGTTGACCCGCGTCCACGCGCCGTGCGTAAATCTTTGCAAATGCAACAAAGGTCAGCAGCCTTCATTCACCTTTCTCAACACTTACTCCGTGGCTTCACTCACCAAATCACCTCGTCCTGTGCGCGTGTGTGTGTGTGAGTGCGTGCGTAATAACGGCGTGGACCTGTTCCCTCCCTCCCCTCCACGTCACGCTCACGTCGTTCTCGCCCTGGGCACGTCTCTTCCATAGGTCTCTTCTGGTACTGAAGCCTTGAAAAGCTCAGAGCTTCTTTAAACGCAGCAGCCTCCCTCTTCAAGTTTAGCCCGTCAAGTTACACGCAAGAACAACCGGAAAGGCGTGGTGTGGCCTTTCAAAATAAAAATAACATAATGTTCTTGCTCCTAACAAGTTGAACGTAAATGTTATCTGTTTGTTATTCGTGTGCAACATTTAAATTGAGAGTGTTTCAGCTTGTATCCAACAATTACATCTCTATTCACCTCTATTCTAGGTTAAATATATGATAATTACTTTGAAAGTTATATTTACATTTGTTATATGACGTCGCTGTGCAAATCTTTCTTCAAGTCTCAGGGCAGGGCTTATTGCCTCTTATTAAGACCGTGACCCGGACCAAGATCCATTTTAATAAATAATAATAATAAATAAAAGTATTTGTAATACAAAAATAAAGTAATGATATAAAAAAACCATATTAATGCCGTTGTGTTACAATAAAAATGTTATAATTTTATGACAAACGTGTTTTGAAATGAGAAAAAAAATACTATGATAAAAAGTTATTTTTTACAAGAACTAAAATTTAATTTAATGGGAGGAAAAATCTGAAGTTTGCACAAATAAACGTGATGTGATAAAATTAAAGTTGTAATTATGAGAATAAAATCGTAGTTTTAGGGGAAATGTTAAGTTGTATCTCACAATAAATGGTTACAAGTATTCAGCTGTAATTTTACCCAAAGAAAGACAATATTTTCGGAGAACAAATATGGGATATAATAATTAAAAAAATATATAACAGAAATAGAATAAAAAAATTAAGTAAAAGTACATAATATTACACAAAATAAGTAAATTTGCTTGAAAAACTTGTGATAAATTGAGAATACAATCGGCATATGGCACAATATCTTCAAATAAGAGAACTACATACTGTTTTGTAACCTGCAAGATTGTAAATACATAATTATAATCAGTCCTATGTACAGCCTATGTAAATATGTACAGTATAGTAGTGTCCTTCTTCTTCTTCTCCTCATATGTAAACTTATCACTATTGTAACAGAGAGCAATGTTGACCAGTCAGCTTTCTAGTGTGGTAACGCACATGGTGAATAAAGCTGATTCTGATTCTTTGATTCTAAAAACAGTGGTACAGATATAATTTTATGAGAAAAAAAAAAGTCACACAATGAGAAACCGAGTCACCGACATGTTGTGCAGACAAAAGCAACACCGAGAGGACAAATTCTCTGTTTTCCAAAGCGACCTCAGACTATTTTCCAGGAAGCTCACTGTCTCATTTCGGGGTCACGGCTGTTTCGGTCATTGTGGAGATCAGAGGTCAATGTAGATTCTTCCTCTCTGCTTTGGGCGAATGGAGGAAGCAGGCATCCCTGTGGGGCTATTCCTGGATGACACAAATACACACATACACACACACTATGTACTGTGTATCAGCTAGTGTAAATGTTAACCTTTTACCTCAATGCACTCTGCATGCATGTACAGTCAGCCATTGTGTGACAGCACAAAATGATATACAGGAAAGACTAATTCTCAACCACAATAATAAAAAAATAGATTTCAACTTCTCTATGAATTACACAATGAATACGGCCCCCTTTATCTGCTTGAAGCTGAAAAAAATTAGTGTCTTGAAGGCTAACAAGCTAAAACTGGTTTTCACGAGACCAAAGGCAACATGTGCATGTCTGTGTGAGGTTCCAATTGTGAAGTCACGAAAGGACTCAGATAGTCTCATTTACTTTAAAGAGGCGCATATTAGGTTTGCTTATCTGGCTTCCATTCTTTGAAGTTCATGTCAGGCATGCCAGTCACTTTCTGATTTGATTTACCGTCATCACCTGTGTTCTTGCCCCTCCTTTCCGTATCTCATTTTGTGCTCTTATATCATCTTCTTTTAACATTGCTGTGTCGTGTCCGAGTGTTAATTAACTTCTTGTCCGGTGATCTGATCTAATTAGCAATTAAGATAAATATCATCCTTCCTCCTTCACTTGTTGTCTTGTCTACATGGTCTTGTTGCAAACAACCACTGCAGTCCCAGCAAGGTTCAAACTCGGGTCACAGACTTAACACACCTTTGCAGCTGTATCAGCACTGTACGAGGAGACTTTCAAGCCGGGAAACAGTTTATTAAACTGATTTACCACGAGGATGTGGCAAAGATTATGGAAATAAAAAAAAGGTTTAGATCTCAAAAGTGTTTCAGAATAACCTCTGAAAGGAGGAAGATGGTCTTTCATTAACAAAAGTATATATATTTTTTTGTTTGTGTATTTATTTGTACTGTACTGTTATATCTAAAACATAACAGTAAAATATATCTGCTACATGCACAAAAGGAATAATTATTTGTTATGTTATTTATTTTCCTTTTTATATTGGATTTTAAAAAAATATATAAATTTTGTAGAAATGTGTAATGTGTAAAAAAAATTGTAGTTTATTGGTTATAATCTTTTATTATTAATTCTATTGTTGCTCCATCCGCCCATTTTGACCTCTGTTACTCTGAAGTGAAGTCATCGTATTTTCGTGTCTGCAGCTGTAATGGATGGACAATGTCTGGTAAATGCCGAAAAAATGCTCTGATAATGGCAGCAGGTCAAACCTCAAGCGTATGGGAAGAAAAAGGGAAGTAGGCAGACGATGCTGAATGCAGAGGAAAGAGAGGAAGGTCTGAATCACGGTGGTATTGTTGTGGGCTTTTCCCAGCGTCAACAGTGGAGGAAGTGGAGCGTTGTAGCTAAATATACAAAGGGCACAATGAGGTAGCAAGCATGGAGCATATGTGGAAGATGGCTGTCACCGCAAGTGTGACCTGTTCAACGATGGCTATATTGATATGGAGTGACTCAGAATTTCCCTTTTTAGACTTCGTTAAAGACAAATCAAAACAGGGTTGAACTTGAGTCGCAGTCAAACACTCCACTAAGCTATAACCTGACACGAAAAAAGGTTTATTGTACAAAACGTATATTAAAACTTTAACACTTCTCTGCTAAATATAACTTTGGGGTACCCTCAGGTCTTTCAAAATAAATTAAATACACTGTAAAAGGAAGCATCCAATGCTGAGCTGGGGATGTTTATTCCTCAAGATTGCTGATTCGTTTATTTTACTGTCAATCAAAAAGGCATTCCGCCTCAGACAACTCATCCAATCATCATGCAGAAGCTAAGTGTCCAGGCCAGCTTACTGCCCCATAGACTCCCAGTGACGGTCACATCATTCATCCAATGACCGTCCAGTTCTGCGCAGTGGAACAACCGACTCTACGTACGCTTTCCCATCAAAGTCAAGGCTTCATTTAAACGTCGTGACTCTGTGGGGATGAATGAGAAGGAAGTTGTGTCAGTTACCTGTGATAAGTAGCTCATTTTGAACTAAAGATGAAGGTATTTTTGCACATGTTTAGTCAATGAAATGTACTCAATGCACTACATATTTCATCACTTTTTTGAGACATTTTAGTGGTTTGCGGTCTTAGAGCGATTGCCACTGGCTGCAGTCAATCCATCTTCCACCAAGCTGCAGTCCTACAACACAACAGAGCATTTATTTTACAAAACTTGTTGGGGATTCTAACACTACCCATAACAGTTTCAAATAAGAACTACCTCATTTGATAGGGACTACTCTCCACAAATTGGGAGACAACAAAGAAGTGGAAACCCTGAGTTGAACAGAAGACCACTTGATCTAAAGTCAAATCCTTTAAAGATTCTGAGAATTTTTGTACAAAATTTGTTTGTATACAAAATGTAGGCAACATTGCAGGCAGTAAAATACTTTTTCAGGCAGTCTTGATATTGTTAACATGAGGCTCCTCTAATCAGCTGATCTTATTTTAACATTCCTATAACACTTGAAAACAACTAGACGAAGGAAGCACCTGCAGCTGAATTTAAGAACCTCTTAATGGGGTCAAATGCTCTACCACTGAGCTATACCAAGACCTGACACTCTAGGATTTACTGTTCAAAACCTGTTTGTAGACTTGAACACTTCTCCATAAAAAGAGATGAGATGGCCTCAGGTCTTTCAAAATGTAATGCAATGAAGAACTGTCGCCCAGAGTTGAAATATGAAACTCTGTAGGTCTAGTCAAATCCTCTACCACTAAGCTATAAGCCCACAGTACCATCTGAAATGTGGTGTAGATAACTTGATACCTTTGAGTCTGTCAAAAGCAGCTTAGAAAGGGGCACGCAGAACTGGGGAACTCTTGATCTGCAGACAAATGCTCTAGCGCTTTGCAGTACCCTTTGGTCTTTCAAAAGGAACAAAACACAATTAAGAAGTGGGTACCCAGCATTGAACTAGGGACCACTTGATATGCAGACAAATGCTCTACCACTGAGATATACCACCATCACATGCTGTGGTTTATTGTAGACAACTTTCTGTGAGACCTGATTAGTTTGCCATAAGATTATAATTTTGGGGTACCCTCGGGTCTTTTAAAAGGAAGCAAATACAACTTAGAAAGAGTCAACCTGAGTTCAACTGGGGACCTCATGATTTGCAGTCAAATGCTCTACCACTGAGCTACACCCCACATGCTAATATAGGATTTATTGTACAACATTTGTTTGTAGACTTTAACACTTACCCATAAGAATGTACCATTGGGGTACCCTCAGGCTCCAGGCTTCAGCAAGTGAGGACAAGCAGCATAGAGGATGGATGAACGGATACTCTCGGGTCTTTCAAAAGCAGTTCAACAAAATTTAGTAGGGGTACCCAGAGTTAGACAACTTTCTGTCAGACCTAATTAGAATAGAATTTTGGGGTACTCAAAAGTCTTTCAAAAGGACTTGATTAGTCAAATGCTCTACCACTGAGATACACACACACTCAGCAGAGCATTTACTGTAAAAAAAAGTTGTCGGGTACTTGAACAAAGCACATGCCGGCTATGCTTGTCTGAAATGGACTACCTCTCAAAAGAACTAGCGACAACAAAAAAGGAAGCACCAGAGTTGAATTGGAGACATCTTGATCGATCACTAAGATATACTCCCAAATGCTAATCTGAGATGTATTGTACAAAGCTTGTGAACACTTCTCCATATGAATTTCATTTTGGGACACCCAGCCTGAACTTGGAAAGGCCGAGAAGATCATAGAGGACACTTTATCAACTTGACGGTAGTAGATTTTCTTGAGTTTTATTTCACACTTCAGATATTTACAGGGGCATAGGTTAGGTTGATAAGCTTTGAATCAAATAAAGAATCAAAGGAATCAAAATTTTCTGTTGTCTATTCAATTTACCAGTTAGTTTACTTTGTGCAACCTGTGGGACCTGTCCAGTCATCAAATTGCAACCATGTTTTGTTTCAGGAATTGTCTTAATAATTGTCATACACTTTGATGAATATATGTACAGTCGTGTGACACAATTTTTTACCTCAAAATCCCACAATTTGAGATAACACTCGGGTCTTTTAAAGGAACTAAATCCAATTTAGAACAGAACACCCAGAGATGAACTGGGGACCTCTTGGGCTGCGGTCAAATGGTCAACTGCTGCACCACCTGCTGGGATTTACTGTAGAAAATTATGTGCAAGACCTGATCAGTTCTCCTTAATGTGCCCATGACACCCAAACACATGTTACTAGTACAATCTTCTCAGTGAGAAAAATATCCTGAAAGGCATATTTCTTATGTTATGTTCTCGTCTTCTTAGGTTATGTGTACTTGAATGATGACTTTTGTTAAACTTTTGTCACTAAAGACACTCCCCTTTAGTGTCCCCTTATTCTTGTACAGAATACTGCAATGACGTGAGCTCCAGGAGACTCCCCCTGTGTGGTGGCGGCTTGCTTTTGTTGATTTTCTGTTGTTTTATTTTTTAATATTACGCCTGATCGTTGTGTGGCAGGCTTTTGCTCCAACACTCAAGAAGATGGAATAAGCCTATTAAGATTTCTGAAAGACCCAGTTTGGCGTGATAAATGGACCAAGCAAGTGCAACAAATGCAAGCAAAATTGACAATGTCAAATTTGTTAGTGTTCTGCTCTGCACACTTGTGGGCAATTGTTATTATAATATTCCTCATTTTAAGGAGGTGGGAGCTTCTACCATCAGCTGTGCCAACTATCTTTTCTTGACCCAGGCCGGGGGCAAGTGAAAACACAAGTATATATTCAGACAGCAATACACAAAGTCAAAAACCCAGGGAAAGGAATTTAACTTAAGAATATGCACAGGTATTCAAAAAGAGGAACTAAATGCAACTCAGAAGGGGGTATCCAGAGTTAAACTGGGAAACCTCTTGATCTACAGTCAATTGCTTTGCCACTGAGCTACACCACATATTTGGCACTGTCACATCTTCCTCTCGGCATGGTGAAATGACCCGGAGGATGCGGAGATCAGGTAGGAGGAAACTTTAATTGTAACACTGCGAAGCAGCGGCAGGAACTCAGCACCAAGCGATAAACAAAAAGACGACTCACACGACAGCTAACACCAACACCGCTCCAACACTGACTGGTGCGCACACCTGAACATAAATAGCGCGGACACAAACCAGAAGCAGGTGCGCGTGATTAACAGAAGTGGCAAATCAAGATAGGTAAGAAAAAACATAAGAAAACAAGAAAAAATACAAGAACCCAGGCTTCAAAACTAAAACATACTGTCACGCACACAATCACACAGATCGTGACAGTACCCCCCCCCCCCCTCAAGGATTCCAGACGGCCCAAAGTTCAAAGTCACAAAAAGAAGGGGTGAGCGGTGGGAGGGCCGGTGGTGGGTCGCCGGGGGGACTCCCCCGGGCGTTGGCCGGGACCGACACCCAAGCAAGGCCGGCAAGACCCCTCCGGGGGTCGGCTGGGACAGAGACCTAAGCGAGGCCGGCGGGACCCCTCCGGGGGTCGGCTGGGACAGAGACGCAGGTGAAGCCAGCGAGACCCCTCTGGAGATCGGCCGAGATGGTAAGTACGATGTAGCCGGCGGGACCCCTCCGGGGGTCGGATGGGACAGCGCCTTGTAAGGGCTGCGGCCTTGGGCGCGACAGGAGCGGACGGCGTCGTGGGAGGCGCGACAGGAGCGGACGGGCCGTGGGAGGCGTGACAGGAGGGGACGGCGCCGTGGGAGGAGCGACAGGAGCGGACTGCGCCGTGGGAGGCGCAACAGGAGCAATCGCGCCCTGGCAGGCGCGACTGAAGCGGCCTGTGCCCTGGGAGGCGCAACAATGCCATGGAAGACACGACTGAAGTGGCCTGTGCCCTGGGAGGCGCAACAGGAACCGCCAGTGCCCTGAGAGGTGCAACTGGAACAGACGGCGCCCTGGGAGGCGCAACTAGAGCGGACAACACCAGGGTGGAGGGGGGTTTGGAGGAGGGCACCGCCGGGTTTCTCCGTCACCGAAGGGCCGGTGTGTGTGTGGTGAATCCCGGCCACACCCCCACCATTGGAACGAGCGTGCCGTCTGGCCCCCACATCACATCCTCCAGTTCCTCCGACGTGAATCTCGCTGTCTCCTCCTCCATGGCCTTGAAAATTTGGATGGTCCAAAAGTCGCTTTCCGCGAGGTCAAGTTCGTGTGGTTGGAGCATTGAACTCCTCCACCTGAGGCAAGACCTCACTCCCAACTCGAAGGGTACAGACCACCCGTTTCCGACTGCGAACCATGGCCTCGGATTTAGGGGTGCTGAGTCTCATCCCAGAAGCTTCACACTCAGCTGCAAACCGCTCCAGTAAACGATGAAGGTCACAGCTTGATGAGGCCATAAGGACCACATTGTCTGCAAACAGATCCTAAGGTCACCAAGCTGGACTTACGCCTTGACTGCGCCTAGAAGTTCTGTCCATGAAGATTATGAACAGAATCGGTGACAAAGGGAAACCTTGGTGGAGGCCAACGTTCACCGGAAACAAGCTCGACTTACTGCTGACAATGCGAACCAGGCTCCTGCTTCGATTGTACAAGGACCGAATGGAACATAGTAGCGAACCACCAATCTCGTACTCCCGGAGCACCCCCCGGGACCGAGACGAAAACCACATTGCAAGGGCTGGCGCCTTGGGCGCGACAGAAGCGGACGGCGCCGTGGGAGGCGCGACAGGAGCGATCGGCGCCATGGGAGGCGCAACAATGCCATGGAAGACGGCGGCACGGATCCCGGCCACTCCCACGCAATTGGGACGAGCGTGACGACTGGCCCCCACACCATATCTTCCAGTTCCTCCAGCGTGTATCTCGCCGTCTCCTCCTCCATGGCCTTGAAAATTTGGATGGTCCAAAAGTCGCTCTCCGTGAAGTCGTGTTCCTGTGGTTGGAGCATTCTGTCACGTCTTCTTCTCGTCATGGTGAAACGAGTGAAACTGAGTTTTGAACAGGTTGTGTTTTAAGTCTGGTTTGAAAATGTCGACGGAGTCAACTCTTTTTCTGCCAAAGATCACAAAGTCGGGATACCTTCAGGTCTTCAAAAGGAACAGAATGCAATTTAGAAGGAGGTAGGCAGAGTTGAACTGGGAACCTCTTGCTAAAGCAATTAAGAAGGTGGCTCCTAGAGGTGAATTGGAGACCTCTTGGTTTGCAGTCAAGTGCTCAACCACCAAGTTATACCCTCCCACCACCAGCTGACATGTATTGTAGAAAACTTTGTGAGACATGACCAGTTCTTTGTAAGAAAATAATTTTGGGAGACCCCCAGAACTTTCAAAGGGATCTAAAAACAACTTCCTCTGGATAAAGCAACTCACAAGGGGGCACCCAGAGCAGAACTGGCGACCTCTTGGTCAGCAGTCAAATGCCCTACCACTGAGCTATACCCCCACAAAGCAAGCATGATTTATTAATCAGATACGCCACAATAAAATGTCAACATCGGGATGCCCTTGTTTGACCTGGACTATGAAAATTTTTTTATATACTGAACTAAGAAGCGAGCACCTACATTGGCATTGAGAGACCCCTTGATCTGCAGTCACATGCAAATCCTTTTGTGGGATTTACTGTACAAAAGTTGTTGAGGATTCAAACATTCCAATTTAATATGGGAATACCCTTCTTTGAGCTTGATTATCCTTCAAGAACTAGACACAACTGCAGACAAAATTCAAGTTGGTGCGAATGATGGAGACACACGTACTCAGTGTGTACACACAGACGCAAAGCCAATGCAAATAGACTTCACACACACGCTGAGAGGAAATACACTTTCCCAAAATGGCCATGGGGGGAAGTTTTGGCTGTGTTATGCGTAAATATGCACAGTTGTGGTTTAGGAAAAGCCTATACTGAGATGTTGAAGTACGTCAGGGATGGGAATAAAAAAACACCTGTGTTGAACCCAAAATGAAAGTTACTTTTAGACCATGTCTTAAAGTTTAGACATAGACAAAAGAGGGTCTTGATTTTTCACTCTGGCTTCCTTTGTATGGACATTATTTTTCCTGTTTAATTGAGGCCATTTCCTCCTGAAACACACAACACGGAAGACGTTGATGTCTTTTCAGGCCATCTGAAGTCACGGATCAATAATAGAAGAAGCCGGAAGTTAGGTGGCTGCCTTTTTGTTCATCCCTCATGACATCTTTCAAGTACATAAAACACATAAACACACATCTAGGCGCGGCACCTTAACATACGGCTTTAATATCCCGCCAGGCAGGTGCGGTGTTAATCCTCTAAATCCCATAATAATAGCCATCCTATTGGTGGATCAACAGCTGTACATACAATACACCCCTGATCAAAATTTTACTACCAGTTTAGAAAATGTTGGCGTCACTCTTGGATCACTGTTGGAGGTTTAAAGCAGAGCCTCAACATGCAAAGACAAGAAATGGGAGTGAGACACAAATGCTTTGAGTAAGCAATTTATAGCAAACAGCCATTAAAGTGAAACAGGCTGTTCATTGTTTGTTAAGACCACAGCCTTTAAAAGCCAAAATCTTAAAATCAAAAATGCGGAATCAATGTCACTTTCTGTCAGGTCATCAGTCAGATTGTTGAGCTGTATCAGAAAGGCCTCTTGCAGGTTGTTGACGTTAGATACGGTAAGACAGTCATTTGGAAGTTTTTTTCTCTCATGAGGAAAAATGATGGCTTTCAGTGTTACTGGCATGACAAGGAGGTCCCAACTGAAATGTTTTCCACATGCCACAGTAGAGGAGGCGCCATCATGACCTGGGGTATTATTTCTTTTCTGACTGGGTTTTTTAACAGGATTTTTTCCAGAGCAATAACTTCACCCTTTTAGACCATCCTGTTCTCAAAATCCAATTGAGAATATTTGGGGGTGGATGGCAAGGGATAGACATCAGTTTCAGACAGTGGATGCACTTTTTGAAACCATCTCTCCAACATTCCCACTGGCCTCCTGGAAACACTGGCATTGAGGATGCTCAAACCAATTTTCGAGGTTATCAACAAAAATGTCCCTGATACTTATTAGTGAGTCCTTTTCTGAAGTTTGTGTTTAGTTTTTAAGAAAGTTTTGTTTTTGAAGGGTCTATTGTCTTAACTTTCAATCAGCTGATGAGAATCCTATTTCACTCCAATGGTTTTTAGCAAGAAATTGCTTTCTCAAATTTTACTTGTCTTACTCCCTTTTCTTCATTTTGCATTTTGAAGCTCAACTTAGAACCTCCTTAAATTACAACGTAAATTCTCACAAATTTTCATGGTGGTAAAGTTTTTGTCAGAGGGTATATATGTTTGCAGACCTCCACCCATCCATCCCTACTCAAATGTTGTCACCACAAAATGATGCAATTTGGGGTCCAATCAACATTTTTAAGGTTCCGCTGTATTTAGGAATTCATCATTGTAGTCTCTGCGTAAAAGCAAGTGTATTGTTGTGTATCTGCACGTCTGATGTGACGCGTCAGCACTCGGCTGAAAGGCATCAGAGTGAGTGACTAATTGCACCGTCTGTTCGCATGTAACACACGCATTACGCAATCACCGGCGGGATAATCTCCTTGCTCTTGTATTTTTTTAACCCTTGTAGAAGCAGAATATCGACACGTCTAGATTACTCTCCCGTCTGGAAAATCCTTCACTTACCTAATCCTTGATTTACTTACTCCATCCATGCATTAATCACTGCTCATTCAGCACAGTATTAAAAATCATAATCCAACACTTCTTGGAAAAGTCTTACTTAGAATTCAGCTGTTTTCATTCAACTGTCAACATGTGTCAGTAGTTTTCAAGTAGGAACACAAATTTGGAGATGACAGTATCACATCCATTATTATCGAGCAGCAACACAACTTTTTGGTATAAATCCTATTTTCATATCTTTTATTGTTTTTATACTGATCCAAGTCGACAATCCACCTCGAGAAGCGTTTGTTTACTCAGAATATGTCACTTTCGGAAATGAGGCTGAGCAGTGAGCTAGTTTGTCAACTACAAATGTAACTTTTGCAAATTTACCATTCACTTTCAAAAATTATACAATATAGAGCATAATCACAAACAATATGTAACATATTGAAGTCAAGTTGATGAATCATGTCAGGGACCCTTAAAAGAAGGTCCCGCATCCTCTGTAAGTCTCACTAAGTCTCATTAAGGTGAGTTTATGGTTGCTTTTGTCAGATCAGCCACGGGTGCAGCCAGGAATTCTGGCCTCCATGAAAAAACAAATCACGTTGTGCCCCCCTACTTCTTTTGAGTGGAACTTAGATGTAGATGCATCTTTGTCCTGGTTGCTCAGCACCAAATGGCTGAGGCAACAAATCAGTTCAATCAACATCACCAAGTATCGATGTTTCAGTTGACAACATGTTGTTTTTAAGTCTCGGTGAGCATCTAAAGGTATAACTCTAGAGGTGTGTTTTGCATTTTCTTTGGCTTTTTGTGTGTTGTCGAAACCAAAAATGGAACTTAGTAGTAACTCATGCTGCTTAGTACAATATGGCTAAAGTCAACATCGATACTGTAATAAAAGAAGAAGAAGCGGGTGTACAGCTCAAAGACAGCTGTTTACACGATTATTATGATGAGACTTGCCTTCCAAACACATGCAGACACCGCTAGTAATCCCATCCAGAGGCTTCTGGAACAAACAAACAAACAGCCATTTTTCAACATCAAAGGGTAGAAGTTTTATATATTTATTTTATAGCAGTTTATTTCTTTTAACACTTAAAAAGTTGCCCTTGGTTAAATAAAGGTAAATAAAGGGACCCTGGGAAAGATTATTTCTACTTTCATTTCCTATGGGAAAAAGGATTCTCCTACACCGTAGACATGAATTAAAGTTATGTGTGTGTGTGTGTGTGTGTGTGTGTGTGTGTGTGTGTAAGCCTCCCATGTCTCACAGTGGTCTAACTGTGATTGTGTTACATTGCTGATTTGGTGTGTCACTGAGTGTAGTGGTAACCAGTGTTAGCCACAGTTCAGGTAAAAGCCAAACATGGCCAAACAAAGAGGAGCCAAACAAGTGAAAATCAAAACATAGACAGCTGGTGGTGCTCACACACTCACACACAAGCAGTCACATACACACTGTCTTATGGTGGAAGACTTGGCACAGACAAATAGGAAGTGAAAGACAGCACAGATGAGGCTGACATGAAGTGATGACAGACAATTTGCTTTTTTCCAAGCTCTCTAGATTCTCTCTTGAACCACTTCTTTCAATCATGATGTCACGTTGCGCTCGGCGCGGCATGGTGTAACGACCCCGTGGGTGCAGAGAGCTGGACGTCAGGCAGGTAGGTTGGAGGAATCTTTAATAATAATGCTGCAAAGCAGCGGCAGGAACAAAGCAACGATACGGAAGGAGGGAAAAAGTAACAAATGACAATGAGCCGACGCCCAACTGGTGCACGTACCTGAACATAAATAGCAGGGAAAACAGGTGCACGTAATTAACCGAGTGATAAAAATTAGGAAACGCCCCAGAAACACATGAAAACCAAAACTGTAACGATGACAAACATACAGATCGTGACAGTACCCCCCCCCCCTCCAGGACGGATCCCAGACATCCTAAAACTCCAACCGTCACAAGAAGACAGGAAGGGTGTCGGGAGGTCAGGTGGTGGATCGCCGGCAGAACCCTTACGGGGGTCGGCCGGGAATGAACCCCAAGTGAGGCCGGCGAGAACCCTCCGGGGGTCGGCCGGGTCGACAACGCAGGCGAGACGCCTCCGGGGGTCGGCCGGAGCAGAGCCTAAGCAGCACTGGAACCTTGGGCGTTGCTGGAAGCACCGGAACGCCTTGTGCCGTGGGAGGCGTGACAGGAACGCCCTGCGCCGTGGGAGGCGCCACTAAAACGCCCTGCGCCGTGGGAGGCGCCACTGAAACGCCCTGCGCCGTGGGAGGCGCCACTGAAACGCCCTGCGCCGACGCCGTGGAAGGCCCCACAGGAGGCGCTGGAGCCGACGCCCTGGGAGGCGCCACAGGAGGCGCTGGAGCCGACGCCCTGGGAGGAGGGACTGGAAGGACCGGGACCGACGCCTTGGGAGGCACCACAGGGGTTGGCAGTTCCCGCTGGCTGGCGATCGGCGAACTCCTGCAGCGGGTTTCGGCGACCGGCAGCATAGGGGCTGCCGGAGCCGGCGAGAGCTGCCGAGGATAAGGAGTGGGTGGCGTCCTGCAGCGAGGCGTGGCTATCGGCGGCTGCTGGGCTGCTGAAGCCGACGATAGCTGCCTCGGACGTGGAGTGGGCGACGTCCTGAAGCGAGGTGCGGCGATCGGCTGCGTCTGGGCTGCCAAAGCCGGCGAGAGCTGCCTCGGACTGGGTCCTGCAGCGAGGCGGCGGTATCGGCAGCGGCTACACGTCCTCCACCGCCAGACAGGACGCCTTAAAAATCTACAGCGTCCAGAAGTCGCTCTTCGCGAGGTCGAATTTGTCTGGTCGGTTCATTTTGTCACGGTATCGGCGCGGCATGGTGTAACGACCCCGAGGATGCAGAGAGCTGGACGTCAGGCAAGTAGGTTGGAGGAATCTTTAAAAATAATGCTGCAAAGCAGCGGCAGGAACAAAGCAACGATACGGAAGGAGGGAAAAAGTAACAAATGACAATGAGCCGGCGCCCGACTGGCGCACGCACCTGAACATAAATAGCAGGGAAAACAAGTGCACGTAATTAACCGAGTGAAGAAATTAGGAAACGGCCCAGAAACACATGAAAACCAAAACTGTCACGATGACAAACATACAAATCGTGACACATGAGGGCAAAAAAACAAAGAAAACCTTGAATTTCCCAATTGAGTCATGATGCAATTGAGTCAAACCTGAATTTTTCCAAAAAATATACCTCTGAAGTGACATATAACATAAGAATTTATTTGTTGTCTTACCTTTTGTGACAAGATGGAAATTGCACACTCCTATTCAAAACAATTATACTTCACCGTCAACATGAACATTGTGACTTATCAAAGTTAAGGTTAAGGTTGTTGTTTGACTATTAACAGTTAAATAAAGACTGAATATTGTTTCTAAATAAGAACAAATTTGATCAGTTTTTCTTTGACCTTCAAGCAGCCATTGTATTCAACTCTTGAATGTTTGACATCCCCTTCATGCTCGTCATCTCGAGGGATTTCTTCTGGTAGCCCTCACACATGTTCACACACTCCCTCCAGTCTGCAGGGTGTGTATTCAATGGCTCCATTGATAGTCTCTGTGGGTGGATCTTGGTGTTCATGCATGAAAATAATACAAAAAAATATTATTTTCATGCATGAAAATAATATTTTTTTGTATTATTTTCATGCATGAAAATAATACAAAAAAATATTATGAAGAGAATTTACAACAGTCCTACCATATTGCCATAAAGATTTTTTTATTGCTGCTTTATCTCGTTCCAGACAAGATGTGAGGGTGTGGCTCCAGACATGAGCTCATGGGTAGACATTAGTGCGACTGTGCTGAAAATCTGAGGTGTGGATCCAAACTCAGGTGAGGATGTAAACACTGGACTGTATATACAAACAGTGGCACACACAACTCACTCATCATCAGATGAGACTTAATTTTGCCTGACCTGCAATACGAAGTTTTGCTTTGTAAGAAAACCCTAGTGTGTTTTTACCACTGTTGATGTGGGCGTGTCCACCGTTACACAGGCAGACAGCTGCCCAACTCCTTACTCTCTGCAGTGAGTCACATGGCTGCAGCTACACAGACATAACATTTACAACACAGCAAACAGAAACTTCTTAAATAACATAGAAACAAATACTGAAAGGACAGACAATGTTAAAAATATTAAGTATTATTTTGTTATTAGATTTTTTTATTTATTACTTTTTATTTTTTTATTTGTGTTTTTTTATTTAAAATATGTATTTATTAACATGTCTTTTAGATAAACGATTTTTTGGTTTATTTATTTGAAAAAAAAACTTGACTATATAGAGTACAGAGCGTATCATGATAATAGTATGTCACAGTATAATCTAATCTAATAATTGGTTTGTCTAATACAAACCAATACAATGTCAAGTCATAAAATATACATTATATGCTTATGACTTTTATGCTCAAATACAATTCATTAAATCCATCAAATTGGTCAATTTAAAGACATGACAGCAACGCTCATTTGTACACTTGAGTTCAGATGTTTTTTTTTTTTTACAAAATACTTAAAAGCAAAAATATTTGGTAAATTGTGGATGATAGGAGGCAGATTATTTTCTTTTAATATTTATTTATTCATTTGATGCTGTAAAAATAGTGTAATGAATAAATATAATAATAATACTAACAATATATTAGGGTTTCAATCAATTAAAATATTTAATTGTGATTCATTGCAATTAGTCCATAGTTAACTCATAATTAATAACACTTAATGGCAAATATAAATCAATTTTTATTATTAATAGGTAGGGATGTAATGGGAATGGTGGGAGGCAAAACTCAGGGCCCCCAGGGGGCTTGGCTGTGGCATCGGGGTGGGCGCAGGTTCGTGGTATCTGGGGCGGCCTGATGTCCCGGGGTGTTGGGTAGGGACCCTGCTGGGGGGGACAGGTAGCTCCTGGGCCCGGGGACCAGTAGAATATCAAAGGGAGCCTCATATAGATTATGAAGTATCCCTTGGCAAAGCAAATTTGCTTTGTCAGCAACTTTCTCAGCACTAACCTGCCTTTTAGTGCTGAGAAAGTTGCTGACTTAGTTTTACACAAAACATAATAAATTAGATTGATGTAATATATGTATGTTTTTCTGATGATCTTCCCTGGTGACTAACTAATCGCTGCTTTTGCTAGCATTGCTGGCTCTTCAGCCATACTTGACATAAGGCCCCAAATAGCTGTCCTCAGTTATGCCTGCCTTTAACTAGCAGCTCGTACCCAAATTTTAGCTCACAGTTCAGAGCAAAAAAAAACCAAAAACGTGAGAGACGGCTTGCATCTTAGAAAAAAACAAAAAAACTCATTAGTTTGGCCAAGATACCGTTGCATGAATGACATTTAAAAAATGCCAGCAGTGCTTCAGTAGCTTCTGCCAGCTTTGCTTTGCTTTGTCAAGTTGAGTAGTTTGTGACAGTAGATGCAAAAAATAGCTGTTTTTGTTGCTAGAGCCATCTGCCAGGGCTTTCAAGCTAAATTTGCCATCATTTCATTCCCGCTCCATCATCACAGGTACTTTCTCAAACTATGGTGCGGGCTCAGGGTCAAACACGACGAGCACACGTTAACCACGCATTAAAAAAATTTGGCGCCATGTTATTAACGCGTTAACTTTTGCAACCCTATTATATATATAACAATATTAATATATAACTATATACATTATAGTATTATTGTATTATCATTATTATCATTGTATATTGTATACACTATTATTATTATTATTATTATTATATTATTATTATCATAATAATTGTTGTTGTTATTATAGTATATGAGGTATTTCTTAATCTCTTCTTAAGGTGCATTCTTCAAAGTTAGCAGTAGAACATGTTTGTGTGTACAGTGGTTCACACGGAGCTTCATTGTGTTTTAATATGTTACACTGCATCGCTCACCTTCCAGACCGACTCATCCCTGAGACAATCTCAGGAAATGGAAGCAGAGTTGCTTCACTATGGCTGACCTACCTACAGGAAAACAAAAACACTCTCCTTTTAAGGACTCTTTCGGCCGAGCGTTTAAAACCCTCAGTCTGTCGTCCAGCACCTGTGATGTCATCAACAAAGAATTCCCCACATAGCGAGACTGCAAGGAGGCTTCGGTTAATTATTGACCACGTGTGACATAGAATTTGTTTCACTCACGTAGAAACTGTCATTTAACACTTCTGTCTTACTTTAAGGGACTATTTGTCACAGGTATGACAAACATTATAGGCTATTGTACGTAGTTAGTTAGTTAGTTAATTAGCAAGGTGATGCAGAAAAGGCTGAAATGAGTTATTTTATTTGTTAATTAGCCAACTAGTTGGTTCATGAATTAGTTATTTTGTTTGTCAGATTCGTTTTTTGGTCGTTCATTCATTCATCGGTTAGTTGGTTTGTTGTTCCCTCTCTTGTTGGGTAGTTCAGTTTCATAGTTAGGTCATTTGTTTTGTTCGTTTGTTGATTCATTTCATGCAAGAATCAGTTTCTGTTTGTGAGTCAGTCAGTGAATTACTCATTCCTGCGGTCAGTTTGTTTGTACATTCTTTTGTTTGTTTGTTTGAAAAATTCACTCTGTTGATTCATTTTCTGGTTGTTCAATTATTCATTCATTGGTTGTGCGTTAATTTTCTTGCTGATTTGTCTGCAAATTTTTGTTCATTCATAAATCAGTTGGTGTTTTATTTGGCTACTTTGTTATTAGACATTTAATTATTCAGTTAGTTGTTTAGATTTAAGTTCCATTTGTCAGTGAGTTAGCTAGTTGATTTCTTTGTTCATTCATTTATGAATTAGTTGGTTTCCATTGTTGGCTTGTTTTCACATACAGTAACCTTAACACCAATGTTTGCATGAACCCAACATGGCAACATGGTGTCCAGGCTGGTCCACCAATAACCTACAGTTAGTAATTCCCGGTCATCATGGCAACAACAAAGCAGTTATGCTCTTGATACAACAAGCCATTGTTTTATCCAGATGATTTTGAAGATGTTATTTTAAGTTCAAATCACTACATACTGGTGTTTGGAATAATGCAAGGCTTTGTGACCTGTTGCACGTCTCTTGCAATAACACTCTCTCACTCTCGCCCCCAACGCGTCTCTCTGAATCACCCGCATGACATCACCGCAGTGAGTCTTGCTGGATTGAGACGGGATTAACTGTGGTGTGCCGCTGCTGCTGCTGCTGTCACGTGGTTTCCCAAAGAATTTAGGATTGACCACACGGGGCTCGGCAGATTAAAACGTGTGTTGTGCTGTCGCTGCCAGTTCAACTCTGCTAGTGACCCAGATTGGATGACAGGCTGTTTTGCCATTTGCCTGCTTTTTTTCAAAACAGATATAGAACAAACACAAAGCGCACACATTATGAGATGATTTTTGGTTCTAGTGTGAATTAAATGCATGGAATGGAAGAATATATTCAATGTTTACTAGTCAATTAAATAAAGTTGAATTCAAAAAGTTTATTGTTACGTATTACTTTTTATTTAGTATAAAATAGAAGAAAAACAGAAATAGATAGTTAATTATTAATACAATGGAATTTTTCTTTTTTAATGATTATTTTGTAGGCCTTTGGCAGCTGCTATGACAGGATCCTGTTTATGCACATTCCAAAGCATGCAGAGGTCACACTTAGTCATCTTCCTTGCAGAAAAAAAAAACAGACTTGGGGCTGGAAATGACCCCCCCAGGCTTTTTGTCAAAGTTCCTGCACTTTCTGCCTGAAAAAAGGCTGTTACCGTAGCAACCCTATCAACAAGTGACTGGGAGTTCTTTATTTGGGGAAACCCCGGGAGGCTCCTTAGTGGTAATAACACTGACTTTTGTTCTTCTTCGAATGACATCACTAGTGGAGGCAGTCGCATGTTTTTTCACGCATAGTTGCACTGTAAAGTCTCAGGTGATGATTGTAGACGTGTGGATGCCATCCCAGATTTTTAAGCATCTAAATTTAAGCTTCTCAACGGACATACGGCATGAAATATTTAGCCAATGTGACCTAGAAGGAGCACAGGAAAGCAAGCATGCAGCATCGCTTAGACACTGAATTTGACTACTAATATGTCACAACGAGTCAATTTTACTTCCATCCATCCATTTTCTATACCGCTTACCGGTTTGTTCATTTATAACTCTTTTTATTATTTGTTAGCTTCTTGATTAGTTTGTATGTCTGTTCACTCATTATTAATCACTTGAGTTTTGCCGTTAGTTTGTGTTGTTTTTTGTTTGTTTGAGCGTTTGATTGTTGGCTTGTTAATCAGATGATTAGTTTGGTTATTAAATTTGGTAGTTTGTTGGTTCATTGCTTAATTAGTTAGTTTTATTGTTTCTTGCTTTGGTATTTGTATACAGTATTTATTCAGTCATTGTTATTAATTTACTTTGTTAATTTTTTTAATTTTTGGGTTACTTTGATTTGTTTGATTATTGGTTTGTTAGTTGGTTAGTTGGTTCAACATTGGCTTTCAATGTGGATTTAACATCAGTTTGCACCAACTGCTAACATTGAATCTCATAACCAGAGTTCAACACAATTTCTTTTGTATTTCAACTAATGTGAATGTTGAAACAACATTGAAATTTGGATGAAACTAAAAATGACTGTGGTTTCAATTATATTTCATTGCTAATATCAGAGGGGGGCTGCACGGTGGATGAGTGGGTAGCATGTTGGCCTCATAGTCAGGAGATCAGGGTTTGAATCTCTGTTGTGTGGAGTTTGCATGTTCTCCCTGTGCGTGCGTGGGTTTTCTCCGGGTACTTCGGTGTCCTCCCACATTCCAAAAACATGCACGTTAGTTTAATTGGCGACTCTAAATTGTCCGACCGTAATGAGGATAAGTGGCATAGAAAATGGATGGAGGGAATAGGGCTCATTTAATGCTGTTCAATAATTTCCGTAAAATCCGGCTTTATCTATAGTCAGAATATGATTTCATCTCGTATAATAGCAGACACACACTTTTACAACAGAAATTAAATAGGTTTTATTTCATTCATTCATTGCCATGTCTAAACCTTCCTGTTCTGTCTAGCGCATAATGCAGCCACTTTTTCCAAGCTTCGGGTGAGGACATCTTAAACAAAAGCACAAAACACACGTAAAGTAGAACCATAACATATTTTCCAATGTGATCAATTTATGTGTGTGTAAAGTACTTGTCTCAGTCTTGGCCACAGCTGAGATATCGTCCTTGTTGTCATGACCCATTACGTAAGTTTTTGAAAGACAAAAGTTCATTTTCAACTTCAAACTTGACATTGAACCCCACCAAAACTTTAACTGGGCACAGAGATGTATGAAGACTGTTCTAATCCTGCCTAGTTGTCAAACTGCGGTTTGAAGAGATGTATCGCTGCTGGCAGTGTGCCCGAGTGGTATTGACTCATCTGAAAAGTGGATATGAATGTTGGGTGATTTCATTGATTTCTTAGACATGGTATTTGCAAAAGATGAACACGTGCTGTTACATTAGACTATTCAAAAACGTACTTTTAGGCGGTGGAGACATACAGTAGATACCTCCTGACCTGAAAAAGGCACATTAGTCACATGACATACGCCAGCTTATTCATCATGAATGACAGCTCCAAGATAAGAAATGGGACTTAAATGGCAATTTTGTTAAATACGATAAAACTTGGCCACGGGGCTTTCAGGCATACGCACAGTCCTAGACAACGTTCTTGATTTTTTCCTTTTAGAATTCTTTGGGAAAAAAAGACCATACATGGGGTACTGATTTGAAAAAGATTATTGAATAGAGTAAATAATGTAGGTCTTCCATAACTACAGGAGTCTGAATGGAACCTCTTATGCTGCCAGAATGTACGGGTGGGTTGTGTCATCCTCACAATCCTGAAAACTTGCTAAATACTGCACATTCCATATAGTGCACTGCAGCGATAGCTCATCACTGTGTATCAGACTTTCTTTGCTTTTACTTACTGGTTGGCCTAGCTTGTGTTTGGTTGGCAGCACTTCACAACATGACATCACATTACGTGGAGGAGATGAAGCCCTGCTTAAAAAAATGGAACCATTTCAGATCCTTTCTCATGTAGTGAAGACTTACGGAATGGAAAAACTAATTGTATCAACACAAAACCACATACCTCAGTGTTTTCACACCCTATTGCATCTGGCAGCCTGGCCAATCAGGATATTAACTGCTCAATTCAAATCTGCTCCATAGGTTTGTTGCTCTCACTGACTGTACTACAGCCATATCATGAGCTAATATGCTATATATTTAGTCCCGGGCCTCAGTTCCCTGTTTAAATGTGGGCTACTATATGACAACACATAGGGGGGTGAAAAAGTGTTTACCCCTTTGCTGATTTCTTATTTTTTTGCATGTTTGTCACACTTAAATGTTTCCGTTAATCAAATAAATGTAAATATTAGTCCATGATAACACAACATATTAAAATTCATTCATTCATTCATTCATTTTCTGTACCGCTTATCCTCATTAGGGTCACGGGGATGCTGGAGCCTATCCCAGCTGGCTTTGGGCGGGAGGCGGGGTACACCCTGGACTGGTCGCCAGTCAATCGCAGGGCACATATAGACAAACAAACATTCACACCTATGGACAATTTTAGAGTCGCCAATGAAGCTAACATGCATGTTTTTGGAATGTGGGAGGAAACCGGAGTACCCGGAGAAAACCCACACACGCACGGGGAGAACATGCAAATTCCACACAGAGATGCCCAACGGAGATTTGAACCCAGGTCTTCCAGATCTCCTGACTGTGTGGCCAATGTGCTAACCACTCAGCCACCGTGCGGCCATATTACAAATTGCAATTTTTAAATAAAACTTTTTATTATTAAGGGACAATAATCCGAACCTACATGGCACTGTCGAAAAAAGGGATTGCCACCTACACATAATAACTGGTTGGGCCACCCTTAGCAGCAACAACTGCAATCAAGAGTTTGCCATAACTTGCAATGAGTCTCCTGCAGTGCTGTGGAGGAATATCAGCCCACTCATTGTTGCAAAGTTGTTGGAATGCAGCCAGATTGAAAGGTTTTCCAGCATGAATCACCTCTTTAAGGTAATGCCACAGCATCTGAGTATGAGTCAGTTGAGGACTTTGACTAGGCCACTTCAAAAACAGCTGGCCAAACATTCTCCTTCAAAGGAAATGCTTTTACTCTTTTCTGAACTATAAATGTTGTTATAATGTTGTATTCTTGTGTTGCCAACCTGTCAGCCAACCAAAATGCCAACCTGTCAGATAATGAAGTTGCAAAGTGACCCCTGAAAGCAGTTTTGGATGGCTCTCCATGCTGAGGGAAAGCTAATTTTGTTCAGCTTTCCTAAAGAGGCAAGAATCAGGCAGAAGCTGTTGGAGTTGCTGATTCCCGGCCAGCAAGAGAAAAACATCCTCATCCTTCGACGGCAATTCACATGGAACAGTTTTGTGAACATGGGCCAACACGAAGCTGGACTATCCACCAAACTGTTGCTGAAGTCCGATGCCTTTACAACATTACTTGATCGTGTTGAAGAGTCAGAAGAGCAAGCTGTAATTAACAATTTATCAGTGTCCTAACTGTGTTTATTTTGTGTATCTAATCGAACAAAAGCGTTTGTTTGTGTAGAATTACACAGTATGCATACAGGGAGTGGAAGGAGTGTTTGAAAATTACAAGCTCACCCATGTCTGGAGCTGGTAATAGCTGTTAAAAGTAGACATTTTAAAAAGATAAATTGCTATTTACTATTAACTCCTTTACAGGTAAAATTAGAAAGTGGGGTTCGGCAGTTGTCCGGAAGTCTGTGGGAGCACTTGGGAGTGTGACCAATCACAGCAGAGTGGGTTTGGCGGAAGGTGTACCTGCAGGATGGCCAGGGTGGAATAAATTTCACAGACCGTTTTGGCGGGAGGCAGGATACCCAAGGAAACCTGGCCTTCGGCATGTGGAGGGGTAAAGCAGGCGGAAGTGAGAAGGGAGTGTGTTCATTTGTTTGTGGTCAACTGCTTTGTTTTTCTGCCACATTATTATTAAAAGCTTTCCTGAAGCAAGAGGAAAGTTTCCTTCCTTCCTGAAGACCTATGCTCTATTTTCCCTCTGACACATATGACACTATCACATGTAATATTATGACTTTATTCTCCCAAATTTACAAATGTTTCCTGTAAATTGTACGACTTTATTTATGAAAATGCACTACTTAATTCTCAAAATTTTAAATATTTTTTTTAAATGTGACCGTAATACTCTGCCTTAACATATACATCCACTAATTTGCTTCCTTTCCTTTTGTGCCTCTTCCTCTTCTTGAAATGATGGTTGACATCGTCTTACCCCCACCTCGGGACTGGAGTGTGTAACTGTGTGCAATTCAAGCTGAAAAATGTTACGCCTTGATTTTGTGGTGCTGGTTTTGTGTTGAAATTTCAATGTCAGCCATTCTGATAAATCTGATGGAAAATCAACAATTAATACTATTTGAATGTTACCATGCCATCTGAGTCATCTCCTTTGCAATTGCGCAACCTTATTTTGCTAGTTCTTTGTCGCTTTTCCCATCCTTTCTTTGCACGCACATTCACTCTGTCTATTTTTGAACACATTCCAACTGTGACTTCAGGTCAGAAATGAGACAGTAAAAAAAATAAATGGGACAGTCTACGTATGAGTGTGTTAAAGACACTGTGTCTGTTTGTTTATGTACTGTGGTTGTGTCTGGGCCAGCCGCCTGGTTGATAAGCGGGGTGGGAGTGGTAAAGCCTATGCGTGTGTCTGCGTGTGCAAAAGAGCGAAGGAAATGCCACACATGAAAGAGTGCATAAAAGCGTTCGAAGTGGCCTCAGGAGTGATGAGCTTGTCAACTGCAGACTTTTCATTGTTAAGCGACTCATGATTGAGCGGAGTCCTTTTGCTCTGTCTCCTGCTAGCTCAGGCCAGCCAGAGGAAACTGCTGCATAACGATAACAGACTCTGAGACAATGGCTTCAACAGGCATAAACACACGTACTGTATAGGCACAACACACACACATTACATTTGCGATGCTTGTGTTGCTGATAGTCTACTGACCTTATGGAATTATTTATCAAATATGCAACAATGCGGACATACCAGCCACATTTCTGAGCTTTTTTCCTCCCTTTTTGGAAAAGCGGGAAATTGTCAATGTCGCACCATCATCTGCCTGGTGTTTGTCTCCCCAAAGATAAGCAAACTTACAGTTAATTTTGGGAGGTTGTCTTAAAAATGAATATGTGGGACGGACCCTGTTAGTGCTTTGGTACTCTATTAATTCCTTTTTGTCAAAAAAAACCCCTAAACAAACAAAAACAACCTCTAAGCCTGTAAGTGTTTGTATTTGTATGCCAGGTTATTTTGCTCATTGGCCAGACATTTTGGCTCATTTCTATTGTACAGTCACAAAAAATAGATGTATTACTATAAAAATTACAAGTCAGTAATTAACCAAATAATATTATATTAATATAATACAATATAATTAATCATATTTTTTTTAAATACATGAACTTGTTAACAGGCTTACTGCTTATTACAGGTTAATTTATATTAAATATAATAAGCCACTATGAAATACTTGTTTTAGATAGATGATTAATGACCCCACTCGTAATACTACTTAATAATACTAATATTATAAACATTTCTAATAAATGATTTATTACAGTGTACAATATTCATATTAGTAGTAAATAAAATATATTTTAGTAATATTTAGATTAACAATTATATATAAGAACTACTAACAAATGATTTGACACATTATGTAAACATACACATAAATAATTTGTAACTGTGAGCATTTATGTATTCATCGTCAGTTTTTATGTTTTAAGGACTTTGGGCGTTATATATTATTTATTTTTCAAATAATATTGTCGAAGACTGTGGTTAATCACAAGCAGATGGCGCCCACGTGCGTCGGTACGCTTTAATTACATCTGCCACGTTAGCAATAACAACGAATCACCACTAGAAGGCGCGCTCTGTTTTGTTGTCGTCCAACGCAGGTTGTCGTCAAGTTTCCGTCATGGCTGTCAAAGACCGGAAACTGTTTCGTGCATCTATGACGTCGAACACGTTTAACTACGCGGAACGATTGTTTAAAACGATGACGTTGTAAAACATCACCTAACGAGAAGGTAGGTTTTACATAAGCAATATACGGTCAGACACAGTATACTCGAGAAGTGCTTCTGTGTTTAAAAAAAACCAATTTTGGAAACTAGCACCGGAAATAGTTGTCGTGTCTTCTACCTTATCTTAACTGCTTGCTGTCAAAATTTGAAGTCTCATCCACAACTTCAGACTGACCGCATCGCCTGTCGAGGTAAGTGACAGATAGTCGCTTGCTTTCCCATCGTCTATCAAATAAGTCAGTGAAATTGTCGAAAGGCCATTTTCCCCTTTGGTGTTCCCTCGCGTCCTTTCTTTGCTGTTGTAGTGTTAGCTAGCAGGATAACCGCTACTATTAACCAAAGTCATGAACATGCGTCAAATGAAGGTGGAGAGATGTTCTAAGTGTTGTAGGCTGTAGTGCGGAAGTATGACTTCATGGTAGAAATTCAAATTACTTGTTGACAACCACCGCGTTTTCTTGTGGTTTACAAAGCTGTCAAGTGACGTCATCGCTGTGGCTAATCTAAAAGAGGCGCCGTTTTTTTCACAGAAATAATTCTAATTCTATAAGTTATAAAAATTCTATAAGTGTTGCATTTTGGCTTTTATGTTTGCGGTATTTATTATAATCAACCACGTAATACTAATACAGTGCATAACAATACTATGCTGTACAATATTCATTTAAACAGGGATTATTTATTTATTTATTTCATTTGTATAAAGTCCGTGAGTAATTTGCTCCATATGACTCATTTGACTGGCACTCTACTAAAGTTAGCCACAGCATTAAAATGTTTGCCAGCTGCTTCTGGTTTGAGCCTACCACGCAAACCCATTCATGTTTTTGCTTTCTTTTTACCTTCTTAAATTCATGCAGATTTTGCTCTGCAAAACAGTGATTAAACAGCAGCAAACTTAACCCAATATTAAATGATTTTTTTCTAATGTCTGAGAAATATTGTTTATAAAAAGGGTGGTTGTACACTCCCAAGGAGAGAAGTGGTAGGCTCGGCAACAAAAGTACAAAAAGAGGATTTCAGAGTGCAAAAATTGCTTCCAGACTAACAAACACATTTTGAAATGTGGTGCAGTGTATGTGTTTGCAAAGTTGGCCAGTCGTTGTCTAGTTCTTGTTCTGCTCTGGAGCTGCTAGTGCTAGTTTCTAACACAAAATAAGCACGAATCGGATGATTAATTGCGCCATCTAGGGTTGGGGCCGATATGATCCAGTTTGGGTATCCGGTTTGTATAATTCACACATCATTCAAATTTCACCTGCAGAGATTTTTGATTAATGAAGCACATCTGTGCTTAATGTTGGCAGCAAACATAGCAAGAAAAAGAAAATGTTAGCAAACGTAGGGGACATAGGCAACGTAAGAGTATCACCGACCACAGCTGTAAAAAAAAAGCAATAATGATAATGTAGCGGCGTGGACGTTATGTGCATGTTCTGTGTTTTACGGCTGTATGTAAAGCCATAAACGCGTCAAATTGAGTGCTTGTGCTTGTGCATGGCGCTGCACTTGTGGAGACAGCTACGTTTGCTGATATTCTAGCTATATTTGCTGATATTGATTTGGTGTGTTTGCACAGTAAAGCAAAAAGAGCTCCAGTATTGGCATTGCATTGGTATCGGGGGCAGATATCCAAAATCGGGTACTCAAGCATTGTTAGCGCCACCATACTGGTAACACATGACTGAACTTCTAGAGAATACTTAATAGTCAGCCTAGCTGTCTCATAACGTGCCTGACATGCGGCTGCTCATATTGATGTCTCACTGAATTGAAAAGCCACTTCTTTAGTCAAAATAGTGCATGATATGCTGTGCATCACCTTGCTGCTGTGCCTAACAATTTGCACAAATCTGAAGCCCTGCGCTCACTGGCATTGGAATTCATAGTGAAGTAATTGTTAATGGACTATTTTCATGGAAGCCTACAGTACAGATGGTTTGTATGACCTTTTCAGTCAGCATCTACGTAACATGACTGATAACAAATAGTTTGCAAGCCTTATAATTTTTCTTAATGCAACAATTGTAAGTGGGTATCGTCTATTATGTATTCATCTTGTGAAGTCTGTACTCGCATTGACTTCCTGTCGCTGGTTGCACATGCACACGCACACGCACACACAGACACAGACACACACACAAGCCACCACAACTTCCTTTCCGCACATTGTCTGTCGCTCTTTTCTGACACCTACAGTCACTTCCTTGTCCTTTTTCTTCTGTAGAAGCAGCTCATCAACATTGGGTGCGTGCTCTTTTGAGATTTCTCATGTTGCCATTACCCGTTGCTAATGGGTCCTGTGCTGGCTTTTCCATATGATGTTGTTTTTTCTTCTTCTTTGAGGAATTAATGGGTATTTGCATTTTAATGTGTTTTAACAAACTGCACTATGTTGCTGCTCATGTTGAATTTGATTCTTATCCTCACACTTCACATGTTAAGATTAGACCTGTCAAAGTTCATTCATCCATTTTCTATACCGCTTATCCTCATTAGGGACCCTATCCCAGCTGGCTTTGCGCGAGAGGCGGGGTGCGCCCTGGACTGGGCGCCAGTTAGTCACACTCTGCACATTCTAAAGGACAATTTAGAGCCACCAATTAACCTAACAAGCATGTTTTTGTAATGTGGGACGAACCTGGAGTATCCAGAGAAGACGCACGCACGGGGAGAACATGCATACTCCACACAGATGACTGTGAGACCAACGTGCTACTCACTCATCCACCGTGCGACCCCTGTCAAGTTAACACGTTAATATCGCTTTAACCAAAGTTTCCCTTAACTGCACTATTTTTTTTGACATGCAATTACCGTACGTATGTCTGTTTGACGCTCGGCCCACACCGTAGTTAGAAGATGTAGCTGTGATAGTGAAGCCACAAGCGGGAGCAAATATTCAGCAGAAATGGACAGAGTATTTTGATTTTAAATTTAATGTCAAAGCCGTGACACATAGCTCTTGCAACAAGACCAAAACTATTTGTCTGTACTGTTGCTTTGATTTAAATTGAGAAGCGAGCTGTGAGAAGGTACTGAAGCACCTGCCTGTATTTTTTTAAATTGTCATTTATGCAGTGGTATCTTGGGATACCAGCCAAGGACTGCTATTTAGGGACTTAAATTAATGTGACTGAAGACGTAGCTGAAGCGCTAGCAGTCCTAGCATTAGCGCTGCCGATTTGCAAGGCACCAGGAATGATCAGCAGTAAAACATACGTACATTATTGCGATCTAATTTTTTTAATGTACTGTGTAAAACTAAGACAGGAACAACATCAAATTAAAAGCACAAAATGAATACAGACCCACCAGTATGAGCCTGGACTTTCGATGTTACTGTTTTTAAGGGAGGTTGTGTACAGAACAAATATGCACATAAGCATTCAATAAGGTCATCAAATCTTATCTTCATGTATTCCAACATAGTATCAGCATTTGGGACTAAATATTAGAAAGAACAAGGATAAAAATACAGTATGGTTAGTCTATACCAGTGGTTCCCAAACTTTTTTTGCAGCACCCCTCTTTTGGAGATATAATTTTCCGCAAACTATTTGTTTGTAGTAGCCCCGCACTCCCCCTTGTCAACACCTTTAAAGCTTTAAAGATGTTCTGTCATTGAAGGTTTGTGTCTCATGTTACTATTTTACAATGTCCCCCATTTTCCCCCCTTTGGTCTTTGTGTTGTTTTCTAGCAGACTACTTTAGATTAGCTGGATTATTGTGGTTCAAGATTAGCCAAGCATCTGTTAAGACATGTTCTGTTTTTTGTACAGTGTTTATGATGAACATTTTAATGTAAATATGCAAATGTATAACCAGTGGCCAATTTAGTCCCTCTTGAGGTTGATGTTAAGTACAATAACAATAACATTTAAAGACAATAAAGGAAAACAGTAATAGGCAAACAATAGGCATAAACCGTGTTAAGTTGACAAAACCAAGAGTTTGGGAGACAAAGTGCATGAGTGCTGAAGTGTAATGGATCCCACACACATTAGGCGACATACATTTTTAATGGAACCTGCGCAACTGGGCGGTTATTGCGAATCACCAGAATAAATTGAATAAGTTTACATTCACTTGGACATTTATGTAAGTTTATCATCAATACCAGCAAGATCCTTTACTAGTAGGGCCTTTTTTTTCTCAAATTCTATTTTATTTTTTCCTAAATTCAGTTTTTTCTATATACATTTTTTATTCCATTTATTTATGCCTAATTTTACAACCATAGATTATGTGTGTCATTGAATGAAATGCAAAGTCTTTACATTCATTGATGCATCATTGGACATTTTCTTTTGGACATTTTTATAAACTTCCCTTGCCAACTATCCCTAAATGTTCTCTATGGGATTTAAATCAGGGGAACATGCAGAATGGCCCAAAAGAGTAATGTTATTATCCCTGAAGAAGTCCTTCGTCAAGTGAGCATTGTGAACTGCAGCGTTGTCCTGTTGAAACACCCAGCTGTTACCACACAAACGAGGGCCCTCGGTCATGAGGGATGCCTCATCCATGAAAGCAGACCCATTGTCTTTGTGTTTTAGGCAAACCATAAAATACACATCAGATTTGTCTTTGGAAAACAGTGATCTGCATTTTTTTGCCACTCCTGATATGTTGTGGGCCAAGCTAACTGCAAACTGTTTGCGTTTGTTTCAAATATATTTGGTCAGTATAGGGCCCAACCAATTACAATTACCGGTAATCAAAACAACAAGCTTCAGATTAGTCAACTAAGAAAATAATAGTTACCTGCATTTCTAACTTCAAGTGAAACCTAAACGACAAAAATGCAGAAATGTTGCACTTTTTTGCTTTGTCACTTGCCATTCCAAATTGCATGGGAATTGGTTGCATTTTCTGTTGCTAACTTACGACCATAAGCCAAATAGCTCTCATCCAAGGTGGATCTAACAATCCAACCTTTGAGTCACTTTTTTCCCGTGGGTGTCTGTCACAGACATCTGCTGGTCATTGGCATGTCAGTGACAGGAAGAAATGCTCTCAATCACTTGGGGGAATTAATTAGATGCAAGGTATACAGTTTCTATGCAGTATACAAAAGTATACATTTCTAGACCATGAATAAAAGACAAGAAAGAAAAAATAATCTTATACATATTCAGGTCAATACGGTACTAACTATCAGACCCCGTGGTAGTCATACATTTCTTAACTGTTGAATTGTCTCTCTCTTAGTTATGTCTCGTAGGAGCTGTCGCCTGGTGTCCACCGGTTACTACAACTCAGATGATGAATCTGATTCGAGTAGTGTGACAAACATTTCATACCGAGAGAACCCAGTCAAGTGAGTAAATGCGGCTATCACAAAGTCTTAAGTAACAACTATGTTTCCCACAGGTTGGGGCTTTATGTGTGTCCGTGAGTTGTTTTATTTCAATCTTATTTAACCACATAACATGAATTTATCAACTTGTAGGGGTTGCAGCGGTGGATGTGCATGCCTTATAACATGAATGGGTGATTTAAAAAAAAAAAAAACAATGCGTCATCGCCCCCATGTACAGTAGTATTCAAAATAATAGCAGTCCAATGTGACTAACCTGATGAATCACTGTTATTAGTAATAGTATATTTTTATTGCTACATGGCAAACGAATTACTAGTAGGCGCAGTAGACACAGCATTTGTTATATGCACGTTTTTATGGCTGTGCAATTGGGCAATTAGTTGAAAGGGGTTTAAAAAAAAACAAAAAACTATCTATCCATTTTCCTCCGCTTAACCGGGTCTGGGTCGCAGGGGCAGCAGCTTCAGTGGGGAAGTCCAGACTTCCCGGTCCTCAGCGACCTCTTCCAGCTGCATCGGGAGGACACCAAAGCGTTCCAAGGCCAGCTGTGAGACAAAGTCCCTCCAGCGTGTCCTAGGTCTTCCCCGGGGCCTTCTCCCGACTGGGCATGCCTGAAACACCTCACCAGGGAGGCGCCCGGGAGGCATCTGGACTAGATGCCCGAGCCACCTCAACTGGCTCCTCTCGATGTGAAGGAGCAGCGGCTCTACTCTGAGCACCTTATCTCTTAGGGTGAGTCCTTCCCCAACGAAAGAAACTTATTTCCGCCGCTTGTATCCGCGATCTCATTCTTTTGGTCATGACCCATAACTCATGACCATAGGTGAGGGTGGGAACGTAGATCGATCGGTAAACAGAGAGCTTTGCCTTCCAGCTCAGCTCTCTCTTCACCACAACGGTCCGGTACAGCGACCGCATTACTGCAGATGCTGCACCGATCCGTCTGTCGATCTCACGCTCCAACCTTCCCCCACTCGTGAACAAGAACCCAAGATACTTGAACTCCTCCACCTGAGGCAAGACCTCATTCCCAACCCGCAGGGTACAGTCCACCCGTTTCCGACTGAGAACCATGGCCTCAGATTTTGAGGTGCTGAGTCTGATCCCAGAAGCTTCACACTCAGCTGCAAACCGCTCCAGTAAACGCTGAAGGTCCCAGCCTCATGAGGCCATAAGGACCACATCGTCTGCAAATAGCAGAGACGAGATCCTAAGGTCACCAAGGCGGACTGCCTCAACCTCTTGCCTGCGCCTAGAAATTCTGTCCATGAAGATTATGAACAGAATCGGTGACAAAGGGCAGCCTTTGCGGAGGCCAACGTTCACCGGAAACAAGCTCGACTTACTGCTGGCAATGCGAACCAGGCTCCTGCTTCGATTGTACAAGGACCAAATGGCACGTAGTAGCGGGCCACCAATCCCGTACTCCCAGAGCACCCCCTCACAAGACACCACGAGGGACACGGTCGAATGACTTTTCCAGGTCTACAAAGCACATGTAGACCGGTTGGGCAAACTCCCACATACCCTCCAGTACTCTTGCAAGGGTGTAGAACCGAGGTTCGACTAATGGTCGTGCCCTTCTCTCCAGCACCCTGGAGTAGACTTTCCCAGGGAGGCTGAGGAGTGTGATCCCCCTATAGTTGGAACACACCCTCTGGTCACCCTTTTAAAAAATTGGGACCACCACCCCGGTCTGCCAGTCCAGAGGTACTGTTTCTGACTTCCATGCAATGTTGTAGAGGCCTGTCAACCAACACAGTCCTCCAACATCCAGAGCCTTGAGGAATTCCGAGCGGAACTCGTCTACCCCGGAGCCTTGCCACTGGGGAGTGATTTAACTAC
>QODF01000163.1:1081939-1102623 GCA_024372805.1 Oostethus manadensis | reverse complement strand
GAAATGCAAATTAATTTATAACTCTTTTTGAAACGCATTTTTCTGGATTTTTTTTTGTCATTGTTGTCTCTCAGTGTTCAAATAAACCTATCATTGAAATTATAGACTGATCATTTCTTTGTTAGTGGGCAAACTTACAAAATCAGCTGGGTTTCAAATAGTTTTTTCCCTCACTGTATGTATTTTTATATATTTGGTTTTTTCCATTTTAATTTTTTGAATTCCATTTTTTACATTTCACATTTATTTTTACCAGCTTAGTATGTGTGGTTTTTGGGTTAGTAAATAAAAGGTCTGCTAATTAAGTGCAAAAACCTTACATTTACTGATGCAGTCCATCAATAGGCAATTTATCCCAATAATTGAGAAATGCATGTAGCCTGGCTAACTTTTCTAATGGAATGTCAGCCTCTGCAGACATTGCTACAAAATCTTATACAAACTGTAATACCTGTGCTTGTGATTACGGAAGACATAGTCACCCATGCAATTCCAACTGCATATGTAAGGTACTGTATGTTTTATGACATGTTTTATTTGTCAAACGGCGCTCTTGTTTTGAAGGACGTAAAGATGTTCTGTGTGTGCGAATGTCGCTTTACGGCTAACGAGCTAGGTGCAAAAATATCCGTGTTTCTTATCTCCTACTTAGAAGCATCGTTGACTTGCTTGATTATGGCCATTACTGTTACTATTATCATTATTATAGCCATATATAACAACCTAAATCATGACTTTAGGTTTATAAACTAAATTGATCTTAAACAGAGGTAAAAGTGATGATGGTAATTTAATTCATGGAGAGATCTGCACACTGACATAACTAGTTTTCTCTCCTTTTGATTTTGTTTTCTTATTTAATAAAATTAACCGATTAGGGCAGACGAGTAGCGGCTCGGCTACAGGAAATTCTCCACCTTCTTGCAGCAGACCTGCAACTTCTAGTTTCTTTTTAATGCACAGCATAGGACAATCATATAACAAAACCATCAGGGTACGACAAACAAGTGGAGTCCAGTCTGCAAGAGATCATCCACCTTCTCCCAGAAGGCCTCCAAAATCAAATGCACCGCATAGGACACTTGGCCAAGAGTGGTCCTGTTGGACCCGGAACTAAGAGAAAATTAATTGTGTTCAATATTAAGTTAATTATTATAAAAAAGGTTTGTTGTGCTGGCGTAGTTCAACGTTCATGGCATAGTTCATGGCTTCAGGTCAAATGTTTGTAGGGGTACCCTTTCTCTGTTGGTTTGGCTAATTCTGCTAGCTCGGGCTCGGCTGTCTAGTTTGACCGCAGTCATAGTAAGCTATGGAACATGCCCAACAATCCTTTTGCCGACAGGCCAGTCACTCACGTTGTTTATAAGACACACATTGCTTACCCCGGAGTGCATGTCTCCACAACTGATTGATCTAAAATTTATGGCTGATTGTATTGATGAGGGAGTCTTCTTCCAGTGCATCTGATTGGTTAGCGCCTCAAACCAGAAAGCCGGATGAATGGGTTTGATAACATCCCTAACATGCAGCAATAAAGCCTCATTTAGGGGAATCCTCACTCTCGCAACCTGACATGCACATACATTGACAGGTTCTTACAGTGCAGGGATTGGCACACCAATATGAATTAAACCTTTAAGATTAATATAATCATCAAACCTATTTCTTTAGTCCTATAACTCAGCCATAGCAATGAAGCATAGCATGAATTAACTTCATGCCATTTCTCCTTTTTCTGCTATGACTCCGCTCTGTGCTTTGAGGCTTTCAGGTGCGCTTGTAATTGTGAGTGTTGGGCACTAATTGTTATTCATTATGATAGTTGTCATACCCCACTTAGGGAACCTTGGTAAAGCAAACGGAAGGGTGCCTTATCTTTCAGTAGTGACCCACCACTATTACCGCTTTGTGTGGGGAAACTCTGAACAATATTTACACCGCATGTTTTTTTATTTTATTGGTGCTTTTTTTTTGTTTTCCATTAGGGTTTTCAAGAAGAAGGCGGGGACCCGCAAAGCCGCCTCCCGCACTTCCAGTCGAGCCAACAGCAATGCTAGCTCGACGAGCTTTGAGTCGCCTGTTGCCAAAGGTGAATGAGACCCTCGTCCCTTGAATGCATCAGTAGCATTTAGCAAATACATTTAGGTAATCTATGTAATATGTTTTGCATCTTTGTTTTATTGTTTCCATTTTATGATGCCTCCACAAAAGAGTACCACTGTTAGCAGAACAAAATTAGTTTTTCATAGAACCTTAAATAGCAATAACTGCGTATTGACGGCCATGCTAGTGTGGCTTTTCAGTCCTAGCTGCAGCGATCAATATTGACGGAACATGCACTGAAAGTTATCTGCGTGTAGTCTCTCCAAAGTCATATAATCAAGTTTTGCTGTGTCCCGCTAACAAAACTAAAAATGAAAAGTGACCTGACGCTTCGGTCTGTGGCTCCCACAGTTTGACTGAGGACCAAATCAATTCAAATTCTATTTTCTACAAGAATAATTTTTGAGTTCCTGGTGTTAAAAATAAAAATGTTGATACTAATCCCATATTAAAATGTTTTTTCTCAAAGCCAGGAGACCTTCACTGAGCACCCAGACTGACCTGACAATGAGGACTGTGTCCTACACCACTCCAAGGCCCACGACTCGGACCTCCCTAACCTCTGTATCCTCCCCCACACATCAGACCCCTACCCACTCCCCACCGCCGCCTCCAGAGAGGTTCCGTGGCTCCAACCAGGCAGTACTATACCTGCGACCTGATCAGAATAAGAGCTGCGTAGACAGCTCCGGCTACTCCTCCTCTGAAGGTGCCAACCTTAAACCCCCAGCTACCACTAACAGGACTTGGACCACAACCACTACCAGCAGCAACAAACTCAGAAGTAACAGTGGGTCTGTCGGTGTTGGATACAGACCTCGATTCAACAGCATCCTCTCTGGTTTTAAGAGTGAGTGCATGTTAGTTAATGTGTGTATCCATGTGCTGTGTAATGTCTAAACTGCACAATCACACAATTGGCGTATTTTTGTTGCAGAATCACTCTCAACAATGACCACAAGGGTAAAGCATCTGGCAGCTTTAGGTACATACTTGTTTTCATGGAAATATTGTCCAAACAGTCTTGGTAAGAAGAACCATTAAGGCTGTGTTCACACTTGTGGTTTGACAATACATGATGCAGTTCACATAGCGTTCACACTGGTATTGTTGTCATGGGACTAAACGATGCGCGATAAAAAAAACATCCAAATTTAGGACTTGATTGGGCAGCTTTTGTGAATTATTATGTAACATATCTCAAGGTTATTTTATATTCCACTGTAAATTGTATGAAAAGCTTCTGCAATGTTTCACACACACATATCAGCGCAGAGAGACATCCCTTCCGCTGCATTTTCTTCTCTGCATTTTCTTGTATCTATAATTTTTCATGCTTTTTGTTATTTTAAAACTGGTTCGTGGAGACTTCACATTTGAGCTCAAGTGAATCAAACAACACCGGAGTTCACTTGCAAGCAGGCAGAGCCCATCGCTTAATCTGTGTCGTTAAACTCGTTTGCTGGGTCCAGATAGTCGTTCTCACACATGACCAAACAAACCGTACCAACAGAACAAACGCACCAAGTTTGCAAGTTCCTTTTAACTGAACCAAGCATGAGAAGTGTGAACGCGACCTAAAAGATTTAAGAGGTAACTAAGGGGTTTAGTCGAACAACTGAGTAATGTGTGTAAGTGGCGTGTCCCAAGATTTTGTCCACGTAGTGCAGTTATTGGTGTACAAGAAATACAAACATTTTTGAAATGAATGAATACCTGTTTTTTTCCATATATAAACTACACCTATTCAACCTCTTTATCTTGCAGCCAGCAAATGCTTACTCAGCAACCAAACAAGGAAAATTTGCATTGCTCTCATCCTTCTTGTTGCTGTGCTTGCCTGTAAGTATCACTCTTTTAAATACACGTTATAAGATCATCTTGTTCTCAGTCTAAAGTCTAAACAAGCAGTAAAATCAAATTGGATTCACTCAAGAGTGTTCTAATTGCTCTCCTTCAGGTGTTTGGTTCCTCCCTCCATTGTTGCCCCCTCTCACCTCTTTCATGTTCATCACAAAGTTCCCGTCACAGACTACCAAGGTCATGCATCAAACTGTTCCACCCCCCATTCTTCCTCCTCAATCAAACACCATCCTGCCCACATCTGCAACGGTATGGCTCAACATGCACATGGTCCATGTATTAATGTAACATGCTTTTACACAAGTACACAGTACACTTGACGAAGTGCAAGTACTTTAACGGTCACTGGACACAACATTAAGTATGCAGTTTATTTGGATCCAATACAAGAGCTTGTTTTTAATGTATCATACTGAAGTGTTTTAATAGTACTTTATGAAGCTCCAGTTAAAATCAGTCATACCCTGTCAGATTGAGTTAAAGTGAATTGTGTACCCAATGAAGTGAGTACCCCTAATGGTCAGTTCCATTCAAAACATTCAAACATTCAATTTTGGGTTACATTTCTCCCTGTAGGATTCTTCCTGTACCTCAGTACCTTCTGATGTAGAAGCACAGATGCAGCACGTGATGGTAAGAAGCAGGTTGACATTCTAGCGTTGATGCGTATAACTTAACATGTTTTGTCCGTGCAGGAGGATCTGCATTTGAAGCAGGAGCTCTTCTACAAGGTAAAATCTTGAGAGGAGCTGAATGAATTGTAGAGCATAATGTGCATCTGTACTAACTTTATGCATTTGCTTCAGATTAAGGAGCAATTTGAAATGGACTTGCAGAGTATGAGGGATGATCTCAAGGCCGTGGAGACCCGCAGTGGGCTGCATTTGGACAATGAGGTTACTGTACTGGGTGAGCGGATAAATGACCAGAAGCAGGATTTCCACAGTTTCCTATCCGCTCTCAGCACCAGAATCCAAGCTTTAGAGACCCGGAACGCTGAGGTTATAATGCTGTTACTGTTAAGGACGTTGATAAATGCTTCTTCTTGAGCATTTACTCAGTGTCCTGCTACTTGCAGTTGTTTCAGGAGGTGTCGTCCATCCAGCTTCTGCCTCCTCAGGTGCCTTGTCCTGATGTCAGTGCCACCACTTCCACCCCTAAACATCTCACGCCAGAGCTCCAGCAGGCCATGGAGAAGTGGCTGACTGACCGCATCCAGGTAAAATTAGGGAATTACAGTGGAGCCTGGACAACAGGGTGTCCAACCTTTTTCCATCGAGGGCTGCATACAGAAAAAGTAAAGCAGGACGGTGCCAATTTGATATATCTTTTACTTTAAAAACAAGTGTGGTATGTAATACCCAGTAATAATGAAATAATTTTTGTTTTTCAATATGTCGTTGATCAATAAAAAACACTCATACCTTATGAGCAAACATAATTTGTTAGGACATGCTGACTGACCTGATTGTTTGTATTCAAAAACAAGATTTATTAGCAAATAATATAGCATTAAATAGATACAATTTTAAGAGCAAGAAGAAATTAAACATGCCTAATTGTAAAATGTTGACAACAATCAAGCACTTAACTTGGATAAAATGTGACACAGTGTACTGTAAATTCCTTCCATGAACTCACCACACAGGTGCGGTGCCAAAGGGGTCGGATGCAGAGTGAGCTGGGTGGCCGGCTTAGCCTGCAGAAGCTAGCTCTAGATACGTGGAAGGTCATCCCGCCAGTGGCCATGGAGTCTGAGCGTTGACCTCACACGGGATGCACGTGCATTATAGGCATCAAGATATGATTTTCCTTTGTAGGAAGTTCAGGGGACTTGGACTGCAGGAAAGGAGAGCAGTAGTTTCAGATCTAGGAGCCTGCAAACTATTTTTGAAATGCCATGACGAAGAGTGTGAGAAAATCTTTCTCTGTAACAACAGTGTATAAGGGAAAATTTGATTATTGCTGTCTTCAGCGTCCATCGTTTGAACTGTCCACTTCATCAAGCAGTACTCCAAGCCTTTCCGTGGGCTTTTTGACACTACTCCACTCTGCCAGGATCCACTGGCAAAAGTTGCTAGATCGATGGCCTTGAACTTGAAAGCTGCAGCAATTCATTTTAATAGTTTGTTTTCCATGTTGATGGTTGATGATTGCGGTTTTGTGTGGTGTTTTTTGTACTTTTCCAAAAAATCAAAAGTCATAAAACATATTTTGGAAAGGTGGTTTGTTTGGTCCATATTCCTGGAATGACGTGTGTGGTTGTCACACAGGCTCAGGATGCAGTGAGACGACAGGACAACAGAACCCCCTCAGACTTGGAGCCCATTGCTAACAAGATGGCTGACTTTGCCTTGGAGACTCAAGGTAATAAACTTTCATGTGCCTGTTGCCTTTTATGGAACCCCTGTATTTGTGGTCTGTTCAATGCGCAGGTGCCAGCGTGATCAGCACCCGCTGTTCTGACACCTATCGTACCCGCTCAGCGTGTGTCACCTTGTTTGGATTCCCCTTATGGTATCCTGCCGAGAGCCCCCGTACTGTCATTCAGGTGATCTGCGTTCCCTCTTGTTTTTGTCTGGATTTTCTCTCTTGCTCCATTAATCTTTTTAACTACCTCTCAGGGCTACCCGGTGATGCTTCCAGGCAAATGTTGGGCATTCCATGGTGTTCAGGGGACTCTGGTCATTGCCCTGTCTCACCCCATAAGGATAACGCATGTAACGCTGGACCATGTGCCGCGCTACAACACCCCCAATGGCCGCATCGACTCCGCCCCCAAGGACTTTGCAGTCTATGTAAGTGACCTCTGCCTCTAGGAGGTGTAGCTTGAGAAAAATAATGTAAAATAGTTGTTTTCAAAGCTGCAAAGCTAACTTTGACTTTTAGTTTCTACAGTGAGACTAAACTAAAGTCTCTGGTGAGCAGTTGGGCAGGCCTGAACTGTATTTTTTGGGGGGAGGCTTACTGTGTCCTGCGCAAAAGTATATCAAATACAAAATAAACTGCTTCTGGTAGGTGACATTAGAAAAATATTAATTTCTATGGCAAATAACAAATGATGCTTAATGCACTATCACCACTTAGAGACCAGTTACCAGATAGCAGTGTGAATCATTAACATCTGCATGAGTTTTTCATTATACCAAAAAAATAACAATTTTGTTTAAAAATTGTCAGCCAGTTTACACCAGACATTTTAAAATATCTCATCCATCCATTTTCTATGCCACTTATCCTCACTTGGGTGGCGGGGGTCTGCTGTAGCCTATGTCGTGCAAACCATTGGCCGAAAAAACGCAGACGTTATATTTATAATTAAGCCACATTTGTAACTGAATACAATTTAAAAATGTATTACATACAGTACAAAGTCAAATAATAGTAATTTCAATTTGATATAATTAAAATATAAAGTAATTGTTACATTCAATTTCAATTATTAAATGAAATTATTAAATTCATCATTTATTAAATTATGAAACTTCCATCCATTTTCTATGCTACTTATCCTCATTAGGGTCGCCGGTATGCTGGAGCCTATCTAAGCTGACTGAAAATACGATTGTAAATGGGATGCGACAATCTCTGCAGATGCTCTCCTGTTTCCACGCCAATGTCTTATTAATGCCCTGAGGAGTACCATGCATGGATGTAGCTCAACATTTCATGTTATTCTTTTGGTGGAGACTGAACAACAGCACCAGTATTGAAGTGCAGTCAAGTACTGCACTTCAGATCAATGTACAGTAGCCCACTGCATAAAGAACAGAAGTTGATGTGTCATTTGTGACCTAGGGGATGAAGGATGAGGTGGAGGAAGGAACGCTGCTGGGAACGTTCACTTACAACAAGGATGGCGAGCCCACACAGACCTTTAATCTGGCCGTGAGTTTACAGTGACGCCACTAAATGCCTCGTTCAGACATCCGGGCCCTTACAATGACCCATCTACTCCTGCAGGACCTCAGCGATGTGGTCTATCGAGCTGTGGAGCTGCGCGTCCTCAGTAACTGGGGTCATGTGGAGTACACGTGCATCTACCGCTTCCGTGTGCACGGTGTCATGGCGACCACATGATAGCACGCATGTGGATGTGGTGAGTTCCACCACTAGAGGCCGCTAAATCTTTAGCACTGATTCTTTGCAATCCAGCAAAAAAGCAAATATCTCTGCATTTACATGCTTTTCATTGGACAGCCAAAATATATAATTTTTAGTCACCAGCTGAAAGAATGTAGCCAATAACATTAGGTCAAAATGATACATATCTGCCATACCAATATTTTGTTGCTTTTTAAAATACTTGAAACTTTTTTTTCTAGCTTCGTATTGTTCCGTGATGCTCGTCTTTTTTTGTAAAGAATGCACTTGAATTTTGTATAAATGCAAAGTCAGGAAAAAATGTATTTATTTGAGAAAGTGTATTTGCATTTGTTGTAGGATTGCACAAATATTGAAATTGCTTGTCTAAACTGAAAAGTGTGATGAATGGTACAAATGAGTTTTAACTGCCACACTGAAAGGAAAAACTGGTGGAAAGAAAAAAAGTTCTGCTAGGTGAGTAAAGCATGAGAAAAGGAATTTGTATTTTCATTCAAATGAAGATAATATATTTGAAAAGACACAATTATGGGAGACTAAAGTTGTATATTTTTTAGAAATATTATATCAAAACATGCAAATCAAACAGAAGACAATCGATTCGCTGTGCTGACCCCTTACGGGATAACCAGTGATAAGCCGAAAGGAAAAGAAGCAATCATATAGTTATAAAAAGTTGTGCTAGGTAAGTAAAGAATGAGAAAATAAATTTGCGAAAAGACATCGTTTTATTTTTTAGAAATATTAAAAAGTTGCAATTTTAAAGAGGGCATGCATGTTAAAATTCCTACACAAGCCTCCGGTAAACATTTGCTAACACTTTACACACTAGCTGATGGTGGAACAAGGAGGCCAGCAAGAAACACAAATGTTAGTAAGCAATCTTGTAAATACAGTTCAACTTTTATTCTTACCAAGTTACCACTTGACTCTCGTCATGTCACAACTTTATTCTAGTAATATCAAAAAAGCAATTTTAGAGCAATTCTAGCGCATGTCACAACTTTATTATCACATAAATAAGTTTTTAATTTTTGTAATAATGAGACATTCTGCTCATTGTGACCATAAACCTGTAGTGTCACAACCTTATTTTCATAAATCCGAACTATTCCTTTAAAGTGAAACATTGTGATTGTGTTCAATGTACAACATTGTCTTTAAAATTAAAAATTTTATTTTTGTAAAATAATGACTAAAATTATGACTATCTGTTAATATCAGAACTTTATTCTAGCAATTTTTTGTTTATTATCATAAAGTTATGACTTTTTGTAATGTGCAACCATTTTGTCAAATGTATACATTTGATGTTTATCAGGTTAGAACTATTTCTGTCATTCCATTTTCCTCCGCTTATCCGGGTCCGGGTCGCGGGGGCAGCAGTCTCAGTAAAGTCCAGACTTCCAGGTCTCCAGCCACCTCTTCCAACTCCACCGGGAGGACACCAAGGCGTTCCCAGGCCAGCTGTGAGACATAATACCTCCAGCGTGTCCTAGGTCTGCCCCGGGGCCTTCTCCCAGCTGGGCATGCCTGGAACACCTCACCAGTGAGGCATCCGGACTAGATGCCCGAGCCACCTCAACCGGCTCCTCTCGATGTGAAGGAGCAGCAGCTCTACTCTGAGCTCCTCCCGAATGACTGAGCTCCTCACCCTCACAGAATGACCGAGCTCCTCACCCTCTCTCTTGGGATGAGTTGTTATTGTTATTGGTTATTTCCGTAATGTACAATTTTATTCTTGTAAGACTGACGTAGAGTATGCATCCTTCTAAAATTACAACCTTATTCTTGTATTATTTATTCTCATTGATACCTGAACTTAACTCTTATAAATGTACTATTTTATTTGCTATTTTGTAAAATTACAACTTTCTGCTCGTAATACCACAACTTTATTCCTGTCCAAGTACAACTTAATTCTCATTGTGTTAGGACTTTACATAATATACAACTTTATTGTCCCATTGGTTTGTCCCAAGTTTTTTCACATCACATTATGACTTTGGTTACATTGCAAATGTACAACTTTATTCTAAGATTATAATTATTTTTGTTGTAAACAACTTTTGTCTCCTAAAATTACATCATTCTTTTAAAATCATAATTTATGATAACTTTTATCTTATAAAATAATATTACAAAATAGGTTTTCCCTCATAATAACTTTATTCTTGTGTAACTGAATTTGTTTTTTACTGTGTGGCCTTAATAGTCCTTTGTAGAAAATGCTTCCATGTCCCTTGTAATATTTAAAATGCAAATGACCTGCAAGATTGTACAAGTGCCTCAAAAAGTTCAGCTTCTTTTCTTATTCGACACCACTTTTCAGTGTACTATTGTTTTTATGGTGACTTGTGTGTACTGGTTGAGTCCATTTGTGTTACGGCTATGTAACAAAATATAGACTTATTACAGAACATTACATTGTGGAATACAAAACCGATACAGCATCATTTACATAAGCCTCTTTTTCACCAGCATTTCCAGGATCTTTATTTCCCTGGTAAAATTCATTTATTACCACCGTGTGTTGTGTGTTTGGTCTGTTTTGCGTTTCCATCACACCTCAAACTTCACGTTAATTTATTGAAATCCAGCTGATAAGGTACGAGGAGAGATTGAAAAATGAAAGTTTGCAGCCAAACACTATCTGTGAACAGAAACACTACATGTGTGTTCCACCAATCAAGGCTCTTCAGCACAAAGCCTTCCCTTTAAAAAAAAGTTCTTGGGCTTAGTTTGAACATTTTTAACCTTGTCATTTTGCTGCTTTCTGGTTATTTTCCATGTAAATGAAGTTCATGTGGTGGATAAAAAGCTATTCATGCATTTTGAAAAGCATTGTTTTGTTTTTGGAAGGATTCATATTTAAAGTTTTATTTTTTGTGTGTGGTGGATGTGTACTATTTGGAAGGTTAGTCTTATTTATAATGCTTTGAATGTCATATTTAAACACATTTCAATTTAGAATTGAATTGAAATTGAATTAAAGTTAATAAAAGATCTTGTCATTGATTCTTGTTTTTTTTTAAATTCAAAGTACTTCCTCCAAATGAAATATCAAAAGTGTAGCATCGTGAACACATCGTATTAATGAAACCATGGCATTGTTTTTTCAATGCAGCGCCATCTGCTGGATATGATGGAACACTGCCGGTCTGGCTGGCCTTCATATAAAAAGTGCATGTAATGAAGCGTGCAATTGGATGTTTATATAATGACGTTGCAATGTTTTCTTATTCCCAAAAGGGATTTTAGCATCTTTGTAACACATTGCGTCAGATTTCTCATTTTGCGTCATTTGTTTGCACCGCACTGTTGACTTTGCACCATGAAAGTAGCCTGAGGGCACAGACCTGGGCTCATCTTAGCTCTCATTTACTAACGATGCTCTTGTAATGTCAGACCCCTGATGCAATTGTTGTGTGCAGGCAAGCATCACTTATTCATGAGGAGGAACGCCACCATCTGGCCCAACCCAAATGTACAATTAGTCCCTGTCATGTGTTTTTATGCTGTTGTTCTGGTTTCTGCAGTAGGCGACTGGCTTCAGGGTGTTGCATTGTCTATTAAGGTAAGGTCGTTCATTTACAAGTGCATTTGTACATCCCACCTGTCTAGACTTTACTTTTTCAGCTCGACAATGTTCAATTCCACCAGCGCTGGAGGACATCCACTGTGGTACCAGTACGAAGTGTGTGCCCTGGCACCATATGGCTTTATTTTCTACTACGGTGTCAAGGTATTCAACCTGGTGGTGGGCACCCCCTGTAACAGCCTAGTCATTTGGCACATAGCCACTTTGAGGAGCGACTCCTCCACCTCCAACATCTACATCCTCAACCTGGCCGTTCTAGACGCCTACTTCTGCCTGATGATGCCCACCGAGCTGCTCAACACCCTGCTCCTGAACGACACGCGTATCTGGTACTTGCAGAGGTTCGCATACGGCGTCAAGGACACGGGAGTGCTCTTTTTGGTGAGTGATTGTAAAACTACATCTAGTTGGATATATTTCACATTGACTCAAGTGAGTCTTGGATTGCGGAAAGTCAGGGCGGGGTTCTGTCCATAGTAAACTTTTCACCCCAATATTTTTAACAGCATTGAGTCTCTAAAATACTTGGAAATTCAACAGATTAGGTTTTACATTTAAAATATTTTAATGATTTATACTAGTCTATTATCATTTCACTATATTTGTCTTCTAGAAATTATTTTACAACTAATTACTAACATTTTTGAAATAATCGCTATGATTATATTTTTAATAATACACACCGTAGTATTGTGTCAACTAAGCATAGCAACATTTGGTGTTGGGTGTGTGATCCCAGATGGCTGACTAAACAAGAAATCCCCCGTCCACATTTTTAATCCAACATTCAACGGCCAAAGTTGAAAACATTGTTAAGCGGAATATTGTACAATACATGAGACAATGTCATGATTTTGTCAATGTCACATTTTTTGTCGTAAACAGGTGCTCAAAAAAGTTCTGGAGTTTGTAATTTTTAACAAAATATTGAAACATTTTATAAATATTTTCTACATTATGAAATAATAGCTCAAATTGCAGGACATTTTTATGATTTCGTAATCATATTTTCAAATATGTAATAAGACATATATATAAGGAAAACTACATCAATGGAAGGAAAAGTAGTAAATTGGTATTTGGATTTTCCATTTATCTCAAAGTAAAACAAAATTTTAAATCCCTGATGTAATTAAAGACTAGAACTGATTTAGTCATATTAGTTGTATGACAGATCATTTTTTTGGGAGTTAAGTATATTTAAAATACAAAACAGTGATTAATCGACTGCTGATTAATTCCATCTGAACATTTAGAAAACAAGTATCCTTGTTCAAAGGTATTAAAGAAGTTATATTTACTGCTAATTATTAGTCCATTGTATAATTTCTTGAAGTGTTTCTTCAGGTGTGTATCTGCCTTGACCGCTACACAGCCGTGGTGCACCCCGTTCTGTTCACCGGCATCCGAGACAAAATCCGCATTGGCATATCCATGGTGGTCTGGGCTTTGATAGTGGCCTACGCCCTCACTAAGTCCATCCTGGGATCTACGAGCGTAAACTCTGTCTTCAGTGGTGTCATCCTCTTTGCCTTTGCTGTCATGGTCCTGTGCAACATCTCTGTCATCTGGGTCCTGCGTCGCTCTGTGGCAGGTAAAGAAGTGATGCACCCGGCCAAAAAGAAGGCCCTCAAAATGGTGCTAATCATCCTGGTCATTATCGTGGTCAACTACCTACCGCCAGTGCTCATGCCCTTTGCGCATTACTACTCCTTAATGGAGTTTCGATGCCAGATTAGCATCAGCGTCTACTCCATCATGGACCTGAGCTGCAGCATCGAGCCGCTTCTGTACGTCGCCAAGATGAATTGCGTGGGAACCAGATGCTGTGGATGCTGTGTTGCTAGGAGACCGCACCATGTCAATGTTTGATAATCTCAATCTTCAAAAGCATGTTTTCTTTTTTTTAAATTACAATTTGAAACATTTAATACAGTGAGGGAAAAAACTATTTGAACCCCAGCTCATTTTGTAAGTTTGCACACTAACTGTCTGAAATGATCGTCTAATTTCAATGGTGGGTTTATTTGAACACAAAGACAACAATGACAAAAATCCAGAAAAATTTGCATTTCCATGAAGGAAATAAGTATTTGATCCCTTTGAAAAACGTGCTTCGGTACTTGGTGGCAAAACCTTTGTTGGCAATCACAGAGGTCAGCCGTTTCTTGTAGTTGGCCACAAGGTTTGCACACATCTCAGGGGGGATTTTGACCCACTCCTCTTTGCAGATCCTCTCCAAGTCATTACTGTTTCGTGGCTGATGTTTGGCAACTCCAACCTTCAGCTCCCTCCACAGATTTTCTATGGGATTAAGGTCTGGAGACTGACTAGGCCACTCCATGACCTTAATATGCTTCTTCTTGAGCCAATCTTTTGTTGCCTTGGCCGTGTGTTTTGGATCATTGTCATGCTGGAATACCCAACCACGACCCATCTCCCCCAACACTTGACGGTACATGGCCCCATCCATCCTCCCTTTGATGCGGTGCAATTGTCCTGTCCCCTTGGCAGAAAAACACCCCCAAAGCATAATGTTTCCACCTCCATATTTGACGGTGGGGATGGTGTTTTTGGAGTCATAGGCAGCATTCCTCCTCCTCCAAACACGGCGAGTTGAGTTGATGCCAAAGAGCTCAATTTTGGTCTCATCTGACCACAACACTTTCACCCAGTCTTCCTCTGAATCAGTCAGATGTTCAGTGGCAAACTTCAAACGGGCCTGTAGATGGACTTTCTTGAGCAGGGGGACCTTGCGGGCACAGCAGGATTTCAGTCCTTCACGGCGTAGTGTGTTACCAACTGTTTTTGTGGTGACTATGGTCCCAGCTGCCTTGAGATCATTGACAAGTTCCTCCCGAGTGGTTCTGGGCTGATTCCTCACCGTTCTCATTATCATTGAAACTCCACGAGGTGAGATCTTGCATGGAGCTCCAGACCGAGGGAGATTGGCAGTTAATTTGTTTCTTCCATTTGCAAATAATTGCACCAACTGTTGTCACCTTACCCAGCTGCTTGCCGATGGTCTTGTACCCCATTCCAGCCTTGTGTAGGTCCACAGTCTTGCCCCTGACATCCTTGGAAAAATTGATTGCTTCTGTGGACAGGTCTCGAGCGGACATTGGCAACCCTCTCAGCTCGTTACCTGTATAAGATCCACCTGGGAGCTAGAGATCATGCTGACGAATATGGGATCAAATACTTATTTCCTTAATGGAAATGCAAATTTATGACTTTTTGAAACACATTTTTCTGGATTTTTTTTGTCGGCTCTAAGTGTTCAAATAAACCTACCATTGAAATTATAGACTGATCATTTCTTTGTTAGTGGGCAAACTTACAAAATCAGCTGCGGTTCAAATAGTTTTTTCTCCTCACTGTATGTAGGTTTTGCAGTTGAGTTGCAAGCAAGATCCAAAAATGAGTGGAAATAGTTCACTGCAAAGACACAAGCACCTTCTGTAGATTAATTAGAAGAAAAAACTAACTCTGGGTATGCTGTTTTGACAAGTCTGCATGCGGAATTGTCACAGAATGTTGGGGGCATTTGATTGAGGCGTTTTGAAGCAATCAACACCATTGGTTTCTGCGTAGCAAAGGTGGAAATAGGAAGTTGCGCTCGTGTTCAAGTAGAAAATACTAAATTCAACATCTAGTCATTTAGCTGCTGCTGTTGTAAGTTGACCTAAAGCGTAACTGAGGACACGCTATTGCAGAAAGGTGGGGGCTAGTTTCGTTAATCTCCCATCAAAATCATTCCAACCTAAACTTAACACAAAACCTTGAGGAATGATGAACATGCACTTGACAAATTAAATTGATACCCTTTACATGAATCACTTGGATTGGAGACCACTTAACTTGTTACTTGTTGTGTACATGAAATACCTCCAGCTGCAAATTCTACCTGTTTGTCTTTGAACGTCACCTTGTGATTGGCTGAGCAGATGTATTGTCGCCAACAAATTGTTTAAAATGGTATTTTAATGACAATTGTTTAACACTTCTGGGTAATTTTGGCATGCATTTCCTCCAAACTCACTGAAGATGCTTCAGGCCCATCTTCTGATGTGACATAACCAGGATACAAGTGGAAGAACTGGTGATGTGCTGATGCAGTCTGAGCTCTCTCCCTGGAAGAGGGTGACTCCAGCAGTGGTATTAACTTTGCGTGAGCATAATCAATCTCACACCCCTCAAATATAAGCCCAACTCCCCAGGCACCTAAGCCCTTCTCCAGAAGATGAGAGACCTTCCGAGCTGCCACCACCAGCCCCTCGTAGTCACTCCTATTTAAGCGAAATATGTCTGACGTCAAAGGCCGGCGTGGGACGAGCACAGTGAAGCCAGGGGAGTTGGGAAAAGGAGTGAGAAAGGACACGTGACCGTCGTCCTCCCACACTCGCCACTGTGGCTCCTCCCCCCGAACAATGCGAGAGAAAAGGCTGGGATGAAACTGGTTGTCCCCCAGAAAGGTCAGATTGGATGGAGTGTCTGGGTTTGGTAGTTTGGCTCGGATCCTGGATTGGATTTCGGTTAAGCGGGAGTCACTCCATCGCGGCGCATTTTTGGAGGTGCAGTAGCCCGGGTCATGAGGGTTGTGCTCCTCATCTCCTGCCAGGTGGGGGCGCCACTCTGCATCCAGTCCGTGGAGGGGAAGGACCCGAATCTGAATAACAAACATCCACTTAAGTACACTGACAAACGCAGGTTGTTAAACGTATGACTTTAAGTAAGCAATTCTATTCAAAAAAGTAAGTAAGCAATTCTGGCGGTTTGGCTCTGCAATCCAAGTAAACGATACTCTATTGGTGGTTATCAAGTCATTGTCAAGTCCGGTTATCAGCTTTGTGCTCAGTGCGTGTTCACATAAAAGGGAGCATTAGATGTCATGTTATTCTACTTCTTAAAAGCAAAGCAATCCAGCCTAGATGAGTCCATCATTTTCATGGAGCGTGATAGAGTTGAAAGCTTATTACTGCTAAAAGCAATACTATCGCCCCCAGTACAACTGTCATATATATTATATGTATATATATATATATTATATATTGTGGTATTTTAATGCTTTAAATCATAAAATGGTGCATCTTGTGTTTGTGGAGAACTTTTTCCCTTTTTGTTAAAGACATGTTTTGTTGTAGTTGATGTTGATGCCCAGAGTGCTTATTCGTCCATCAACGGGCTGAGCATCATGCTAGGACTGCTGTGACAAATACGTCTGGAAACATTAGCAGGCTTAATATTTCATGTTGCTTTTTATTCCTGATGCATGTCTGAAAAAGTAAGCAAATGTTGTATATTCCCTGGTCTGAAAATAGCCTAGAGGAAGACCAAAGAGGAGGTTTATGGATGTAGTGAAAGAGGACATGAAGGTAGTTGGCGCAAGAGAAGAGGATACAGAAGACAGTTAGATGGAGGCAATTGATTCGCTGTGGCGACCCCTGAAGGGATAAGCCGAAAGGAAAAAGAAGATGTACTTTTGTTTTCAAAATTACAAATCTATTTATATATTAAATATTATAATTACAAAATGACAAAAAAAAAACTTTGAAATAGTAGCCCCATGTGTGCAGTTGAAAAATTAGATAACTTTTTAATCATGTAAATATATAAATGTCATAAGATATTTACATCAAAGTGTTTTTAAGTGTGCAGGAGTAGGGGGTACACATTCTGTCAGATGTCTGAAGAAGTGCACAATTGTGAACAGTTTGGCAACCACTGCCCTAGATGGCTTGTTTTTTTTTGTTTGTTTGTGATGCTACTATAGAAGGGTCTTGTACTAGCTGCTCAGTTCAACATGACAACAATAAGATAATGGTTCTGCCTCACATAACCAAAACTTTGCAGTCACTGCAAATCGCAAGTTTAATATCCAAAGGAGACACGTGCACATATGGCATAAAGGGATCATGGATCCGCTTGCATTTGTCAAAATACTTGAAAAGGTCATGCCCTTGAAATGGGTTTTTAAACAAGACAATGACCCCCAACACACCAAACTTCCATAACCAGCCCATCCCTGGACCGTAATGCAATCGAGAACTTGTGGGGTTTACATTAAAAATGCTGTTTCTGAAACAAAATTAAGAAATGTTAAGGAATTGTGGAACGTTCTTGGAGTGGAATAACAGCTGAAAGGTGCCACAAGTCGGTCAACCATGCCACACAGATGTGAAGCAGTTATGAAAAGCTGGTCATACAACTAAATATTAATTTAGTGATTCACAGGATTGCTAAATCCTTGAAACAAAAAAGTTTTGAGTTTGTAAAGTCATTTTTTAAACACACCACTTTCAACTAATTTCCCAATTGGTCAGCCTTAAGGGCGTGCATGTCATGAATGCTGGGTCTTGTTTGTTTTCTGAGAATCTACTGCCCCTACAGGAATAAAAATATACTAATAACAGCGATTAATCTGGTTAGTCTCATTGGACAGCTATTATTTTGAACACTTTTGTACAGGTGCTGCTCAATAAATTAATACATCATGAAAAAGTTGATGTACTATATTTCTGTAAATCAGTTTACATAGTGAAACTCATTTGGAAGCATGGCACACATATTCCAAGTGTTTCTTTTCATTTTGATATTAAAACTAAAAACTAATTAATACCCCAAATTCAGTATCTCAGGAAAAAAATACATACACTACCGTTCAAAAGTTTGGAGTCACTTAAGAAATTTCTGGCAATTTCTAGCATGGAATAGCCTTAATTTCCAAGAACAAGAATAGACTGTGGAGTTTTACATGAAAGTTGTCTTTTTCTGGCCATTTTGAGCATTTAATCAAATGTGATGCTCCAGATACTCAACCTGCTCAAAGGAAGGTTGGTTTTATAGCTTTTTTAACCAGCTAAACTGTTTTCTGCTGTGCTAACGTGCACAAGGCTTTTCTAATCATTCATTAGCCTTCTGACACAATGAGCAAACACGTTGTACCATTAGAGCACTAGAGTTATAGTTGCTGGAAATGGGCCTCTGCACACCTATGTAGATATTGCACCAAAAACCAGACATTTGCAGCTAGAACAGTCGTTTACCACATTAACAATGTATAAGGTGCATTTCTGATTAGTTTCAAGTAATCTTTATTGAAAAAAAACTGTGCTTTCTTTCTAAAAATAAGGACATTTCTAAGTGACCCCAAACGTTTGAACGGTAGTTTATATTGTGAAAAGGTTCAATACTGAATACACTTACAGTAGTGTCCCATTCTAATCAGCTAATAAATTCAAAAACGCCTACAAAGGTCTTTAAATGGTCTCTCAATCTAGTCCTATAGGCCCTATGTTCTAGTGGGGTATGCCAATTGTGATAAGGGGTATGTGAATAAAAATGAAAAACAACTTGGGCCCAACACCTACATGCGAGTGCACCTGAATGCCTTACAGCACGGGGAGAAAGGAGACAGCGTGACAGAGTGTCAAGTTGTTCTTTGTTCTGTGTGTATCATATGAACAAATAAGTTCAATGTTTATTTTGTGCATTAAGAGTGTTTAATCTTGAAGATTTAATTCATAAAATAACTATCAATCCATCAATTTTCGGTGCCACTTATCCTTATAGAATAATACAAATAGAATAGAAACAACAATAACTATAATATAATTAACTAATAATGTGTGATCAATACGAGAGATGGCAAACATCTAAACACTTTACTGTATGTATGCTACAGTGCATCAAAGTTAATAGTTCATAGATGCTTAATAGATGGTAGTAGCATGTGGAATCCTTTACCACAAAAATTTACAGTACATGCCTACGTATTATAGATTATAAAATTTATATTATATCTGCAATTAAATGTGATTAATTGAGTTAACTGTGGAACAAAAAAAAAAGATTAATATGCACTGCTCAAAAAAAATTAGAGGAACACATCAGAGGTAAACGAGGAGGGGGGAAATTATCTTGAATATCTTTCCTGATAAGTCGGTGATGTATTAGTAACAAAATGATGCCACATAATTTGCTAGAAATGAAAATGATCACCCTATAGAGGGGGAAAATCAAATTACCCCAATAATGAAAGTGAAAAAATGATGCAGCAGACTGGTCCAGTTTGCCAAAATGTCATTGTAGCAATTAAAAATGATTCTCAGTAGTTTGTGTGGTTCCACGTGCTTTCACGCATGCCTGACAACGTCAGGGTACGCCCATAATGAGACCACAGATGGTGTTCTGGAGGATCTCCTCCCAAATCTGGACCAGGGCATCACTGAGCTCCTGGACAGTCTGAGGATTAATCTGGCGGCGCTAGATGGACCTAAACATAATGTCCCAGAGGTGTTCCAATGGGTTTAGGTCAGGTGAATGTGGGGGCCAGTCAATGGTATCAATTCCTTCATCCTCCAGGAACTTCCTGCATTCTCTACCCACATGAGGTTGGGAATTGTCGTGGACCAGGAGGAACCCAGGTCCCACTGAACCAGTGTAGGTTCTGACAATGGGTCCAACGATTTCATCCCGATACCCAATAGCAGTTAGGGTGCCATTATCTAACCTGTAGAGGTCTGTGCGTCCTTCCAGGGATATGCCTCCTCAGACCATCACTGACCTACTACCAAAACCAGTCATGCTGAATGATGTTGTAGGCAGCATAACGTTCTCCACGCCATCTCCAGACACTTTCATGTTGTCGCATGTGCTGTCTATGGCAAATGCCAATCGAGCTCTACAGTGCTGGGCAGTGACCACAGGGCCCACCAGAAGACGTCGGGCCCTCAGGCCACCCTCATGGAGCCTGTTTCTGATTGTTTGGTCAGAAACATTCACACAAGTGGCCTGCTGGAGGTCATTTTGTAGGGCTCTGGCAGTGCTTATCCTGTTCCTCCTTGCACAAAGGAGCAGATACCGATCCTGCTAAGGGTTTAAGGAACTTCTTCGGCCCTGTCCAGCTCTCCTGGAGTAACTACCTGTCTCTTGGAATCTCCTCCATGCTCTTGAGGCTGTGCTGGGAGCCACAGAAAACCTTCTTGCAACAATACGTATTGATGTGCCACCC
>QODF01000163.1:1039639-1079818 GCA_024372805.1 Oostethus manadensis | reverse complement strand
TTTTTCTGGATTTTTTTTGTCATTGTTGTCTCTCGGTGTTTAAATAAACCTACCATTGAAATTGTAAACTGATCATTTCTTTGTTAGTGGGCAAACTTACAAAATCAGCTGGGGTTCAAATAGTTTTTCCCCTCACTGCATATACACACACACATTTATTGAAACCCCACTCCTCCCTGGAGACCTTCTGGGTTCTCCAGCGTTAAGAACAGTTGGTAAACCGGCCATAAGAGGTGCCCACCTGAGCAGGTTTGTCCACCAGCGGTCTGGTGACCAGAGCACACCTCTGCACCTGGAGTTTGGCACACAGCATCTCTGCCACATCTCTTGCCCCCATCATCCAAGCCAAATACTCTGCTTCCTCCAGGTGGAAGACACTGCCTGCCACCGTTCCGGGCATGCGGCGCTCCAGGATTACAGAGCCGGGGGTCCAAGGTCGTGGATGAAGGTAGGCCACCAGGCGCTCAGACTCCCAGATAATATGACGGGGGAGATTGCTGGACATGCTGTGGCGTCAGGAGGGAGCAGGGCGTTAGGAGATTGTTGTTGTAGCCTCAGGCATAACAAAATGTAACACGAGAAAGCTTCAAATATCGACACAAATGTAGACGGAAAGAGTAAACATTATAAAACAACGTCATAGCTCAACAAACTAGTACTAGTCAAACTAGGGCATACTGATGACGCCAGTTAAACGCTGTTGCAGGTCCTAACAAGCTTAGTGAATAACTGCCTTGAATGGAAGTCAACATAGAATTATTTAACCAGCCTACCTTCTGACACACTGCATGTACGACGACGTGTGCGTGGGTGGAACAAAAGACCTGTTGTGTGTCCCTTCCGGGGGTAACGACGCACAAAGACCAACAAATATTAATTTCGTCACATTACGTAACAAACAGTCGAAGTGAAACTGACCCAATTTCTTCCAAATGTCTCTTGGAGATTAATTATCCATCTAAAAGCTGTAGACGTACACGACTCCGTTCTTGTTTGTGGCTACATTGGGCGCCGCATTTACCGCCCAATGTAGAAAATACGCTGCGTTCAATTACACTCGGAATTTCGACGGTAATATATATGTAACGAAAATAACGCGCACTGAACTGGAATGTTGCTATTTAAAATGGCACAAAACTCTTAACTTCTTAAATAGTTGTGTTAGATGTGTGTGAGCTATGTATCAGCTTCTGCCAAAATGCACGATTAATTTTTCAATCCGGATTTACCGTTGTCCTCAAATCTTCCATGGCGTCACTTGTATGGTTTTAAAATAAAATAAAATCACGAGACATTTGCGGTGGTTTAAATGTACACGACTTAATAAATATATAAAAACATACCTTGATGTGATCAAAAGTTTCTTTACTTTCGTGTGTAAAACCAGTTTTAGGTGTCCGTACAAGTCTTTCGTGTCTGCGACGTTAACAGTGCGTGCGCGTGTTCTCTTTGTTGAGGACGATTTGGACAAAAACTTCACTGTGTCATCATCATTAACACAAATTAAGTATTGCTACTACTATAACGGGCAACTGGATCACACGGGCGGGTGACCCGAAACACCCTGTGATCCCTGGTGGTTGTATTGTGCGGGTTGCAACCCAAGTTGCATCTTAAAAGCTATAAACAACAATACGACTACAGTTTATGCGTGTGTGCTGCATTTATCCAGCAGGTGTCGCCACTACATTTGCAGAGCAGTTGAAACACATCATCTCGCTTCCTGTTGTTAGCGACGTCCTCCATGGTGTCATTGTAGCATTAGCTGAGGGTGAACTTTCAACAACTAAAAAAACAATGTCTGGCTACACCCCAGACGAGAAGCTCCGCGTCGATCAGCTCACGAAGCTCCGTAGGCAGTGGCTGAAGGACCAGGAGCTAAGCCACAGGGAGCCCGTCGTTCAGGCTAAACCTCCCGGTCCCGTCGCCAGGTTCTGGGCAGGTTTTCTGGAACAGAAGAGCCTGTGGCGGCTTTACGTGAGTACAGTGCTAGTAGCTAGCTAGCTGGGAGCGATGCTAACACTTTATCTCTGGATACAATTATGTTTATATTATAGCTACAATAACACTGAAACATGTATTAGGGCCACATAAAAAAAACAATTTAAGATTTCGAGATTAAAAGTTGTACATTTAAGAGAAAAAAATCGTAATTTAACCTTTGACCCAGGTCAGGGGTCACACAAACCCCCTGTTTTTATAGCTGTCGCGTGCAGTGCCTGTTAAATGAAGCATTACAATCATCAAGATTTCGAGAATTACGTCGTAAATTTACGACAGTAATGTTGTATGTTTACGAGAAAAGATCGTCATGTTACGAGAGTTAACACTTAACTACACGGGAATAAAAGGCGTAACTTCATGTTATAATCATTGCCTGAGACCGCTATGAACCGGGGTGCCATATGTGGTGGGTCGTGGTATGTGCGAGTAACGGTGAGATGATGCTAGCCCAAGCTAACATGTTTCGTGCACAACTGAACTGTTTTGCTGTCTCGTTATAAATAAAAGCCAGAGGGAAGTTCCCCTCCCCACTGAAGAACTATGTTATAGTTCTCCTCGGACACGTATGACACAATGGCACGTCAAGTTATGACTTTGAATCTTGTAAATTTATGAGATTTAAAGTTGTAATTTTACGTGGCATTGTGTCATACGGGGAGGATGATAAAATGGAAAAAGCAAAGACAAAATGTAAAAAGAACATGACCGCATTTGTGTATTTTTGTATTACCGATTCTCTTTATATTTCCACATGCATTTTCTTTTAATGTTGGCACTCCTGTGATTCCATAAAGGACCATGTCTTACTCCCCCTCACATAAACAGCGCTTTATTGGTTTTCCTTAGTTTCCACTTTTTTGTTCTTATTTTTTTTCTGTGTTACATGATGTGCAGCTGCTTTGCAGTTGCTGGAAACACATGCAACAGTACCCGTTGCTAATAACAGTTCGGTGAAGTCATCAGAAATGTTGTCTTTTTGCAGCCTATGTCCAGGAACCTTTTGGATGTTTTTATATAACGTTTATCCTTTTTCTTTTTAACATTTCAGGCATTAAAAAGTTTGCCACAGAAAAGACAGTCTCACAAGTGAGAATAGACGTCAAGTTGGTTTGGGTGCATGAGGTCGTCAGACAGCGTACACAGCGTGCACAATGTCACATACGCTGTATGTGACTTGAGGCACAACTTTGTGCATGTGATTAACTGAGACCATTATTTGTCTCAGTTAGTGTGAAGTCAGATCACATTGCACTAAAGTGACCACCAAGTATCATTTTAAATTTTTTGATCCAGACCACAGTACAGGACTGCAAGTGTGAACACATCCTTAATGGAGGATATTATAAATCATGGATGATATGCAGTATGATGATAATGGAGAGATATTACACTAATATGCTTTGTCGCAAGATTTGGATGTTTAGTTCAGACAGCTTAGCATATATTGACCTGCACTGGTCTTGTTTTAACTTCTTGAATGTACAAAATGCATCCTTCAATCTCTCTGTATGCAGCCCTCAGCAGGAAAACTGTGGACGCGCCTTATTTTCAGCATGGTTCTTCTTTACAGACATACAAAGCCTACAGAGGTGGCGTTTTCACATTAACACGATTGTTGATACCAGCTTGGGTCGTCCACTACTATGTGAAATACCATCTTGCAGTAAGTTAAAGCAACTATTCATGTAATGTTTGATATTAAATGCCACTAATTTTTTTTTTTTTTTTTATCGCCCCTCACAGCAAAGACCCTATGGCATTGTGGATTTGAAGCACAAGCTTTTCCCGGTGAATAACACAAATTCATTTCAACTCTGTATTTCCTTTTATTATATACATTGAAAACGAACATTTTTTGTCTTAAATACTACTGTATTCGACCATCTCTAAATTGTCAAAGCAATGTGGTGCGTTGCCTTAAATAGTGTCCTCTTCTCTAATCGATGCTATACCCACCTGTGTTTCATCCGCTTGAATAATTGCCGCCACTCATATACTATACTCATAAATATAAATTTTCACTGAAAGGTTTCCGATTCTAGTATTTCTCACCAATTTCAAACAGGTCTTAGAGAGAGGTCCCATAATAGTTTATTGGAAGTATATGTCCAAAATCGAATAGAATTTATTGCTTTAAACTGTAAACAGGCCATTTTGTGTGACTAGCTTTAATGTTAATGAGCTATATTAACGCCTGTCTTTGAAAGAGTGTATGTCTCCAAAAAGCACTATACTTTATCCACTTTTTACATACACATTCTAACACTTACCCAATGTAATTGATGCCATTTATCACATACAACAATGTAACATTAAGGGAGGGAAAGGAGGATACTTACATTGGGTACGGAAAGTATTTGGATCCCTTTAAATTTTTCACTCTTTGTCATTGCAGCCATCTGCCAAAATCAAAAAAGTTTATTTTATTTGTCATTACCGTACACTTAGCACTCCATCTTGACAGAAAAAAACAAATGCAGAAATGTTTGCAAATTTATTAAAAAAGTAAAACTGAACTCACATGGTCATAAGTATTCAGACCCTTAATTTCTGCAGCACTCAAGGTTCCTAAGAACACAGTGGCCTCCATAATCCTCAAATCGAAGAAGTTTGGGATGACCAGAATTCTTCCTAGACCTGGCCGTCCAGCCAGACTGAGCAATCATGGTAGAAGAGCTTTGGTGAGGGAGGAGAAGAACCCAAAGATCGCTGTGGCTGAGCTCTAGAGATGCAGTAGGGAGATGGGAGAATGTTTCACAAAGTCAACTATCACTGCAGCCCTCCACCAGTCGGGGCTTTACGTCCGAGTATCCCGAGGCTTCCGTCGGGCTTTCATGTGCAAGACACATGAAAGTCCGCATAGAGTTTGTCAAAGAACACATGAAGGACTCCCAGACAAATAAGAAATAAGATTATCTGGTCTGATGAGACCACAATTGAACATTTTGGCGTTAATTCTACGCGGTTTGTGTGGAGAAAACCCGGCACTGCTCATCACCTGCCCGATACAATCCCTACAGTGAAACCTGGTGGTGGGAGCATCATGTTGTGGGGGTGTTGGTTTTCAGCTGCAGAGACAAGACGACTGGTTGCAATTGATGAAAAGATTAATTAAAGTACAGAGATATCCTGCAAGAAAACCTCTTCCAGAGTGTTCAGGACTTCAGACTGAGCCGAAGGTTCATATTTCATTGGGTCAGGGAAGGAGTGGCTTTGGAACAACACTGTGACCTTTCTTGACTGGCCTAACCAGAGCCCTGATCTAAACCCAATTGAGCATCTCTGGAGAGACCTGAAAATCGCTGTCCAACGTTCATCATCCAACCTGACAGAAATGGAGAGGATCTCCAAGAAGAACAAACACATCATCATGTAGGGGGAAGGAACTCAGCAATCAGTTCACCTAGTGGAGGAACGGGTTGGAGAGAAAATCTGCAGTGTCTCGGCTCTCCAGGGCACGAGTCTGACATGTGTGTTGTAAAGCAACAGTTTGAGTGCATCTTCTCTTAAATGTGAGAGTCATGAAAGAGTTTTCTCATGTTTGTTACTCACACATGCTAAACAGACTGGTAGAACATTATTTAAAAATCACTTTTGTATTGTAGGAGATATTTTAAAGAAAAAAAAAAATCGCATACACACTCTACATAGCAGACATAGCATTTGTATAGCTGTAGCTTACAGGTGAATTTGAAGAGAATGTGTTGCTGGGTGTAGTATTCTGTAGCAGAAGCTGCAAATATACTGTATGAGGAAATGCAGTGTGGTTGTTACACAGTTTGATTCGTGATAGAATTCCTAATTTATGTATATATTTTTTAGGGTGACATGATTCTGGAGACGGGTGAAGTTGTTCCAGACCTACCTGAAAGCCATGGTCATCACTGAAATGGAAATATACTGAGTGTCTGTTGTAAAGAATTGTGATTATGCCATTAAAATATTAATAAGTCTTGTTTTGGTATGAACCTGTTTATAAAAGTTGTACAATATTATTGGGCATTTAAATCAAATTTTGTTATTCACGAACAAGTACAGTAATTCCTCGTTTATTGCTGTTAATTGGTTCCAGACCGACCATGATAAATTTATTTCTGTGATATATTAATCAATGTTAATAAATTGAATATTTTTGTATTTAGAGCACAGAAAACCTAATAAAAACCTTCTAAGAGCCCAGAAACCCTATTAAAAACCTTCTAAATATGTTTTTAACATTTTTAGAGTCTCATTGACATCAAATAACACCCCATTACACCTTTACACTTATATAACTAAATATGGTAAACATAATAGTCTACTGTATTGCAATAGAAAGTATGACAGAAATTAGAATAAGAATATTACGGCGGAAAAAGCTGCACCTTTAGAAGCACGTGGGTGGAGCCAATCTTAACTTTTTAACTAAGGAGGGTGAGGATTCATTTTAGCAACGATTCGATTCGTATCACGATTTGTGGTTACAGGTTTGATTCAAGGACGCTTTTGGTTCATTTAGCACAATATGATCCGAAACGAATCAGTAACTTCAAATCGACAAGAGCTTTACATAACTCCAACTCTGAAAGTTTGTTAATGTCTTGCTTATTATTTCTACTATACTACCAATGTAATATCTACTACACTACCAGTGTAATATTTACTGCTAGTGAGTTGTCCGTGTAACAGACTGCAGATAGTATGCACTTTACTATTAGATGCATGAGAACACAACACATGTGCTAAAGGCCATGTTTGACAGTTTCACTGTCAAGACTTAAAAAAAACTTACATATACTGTGCATTAACATAATACATTACCAATAATTTTTTACATTATCTGGCAACAAGAAAATAAGCTTAAAAATAAGTCAAATGCGTCTTTATGTTTTACTTCACAGGAAGAAGAGGTCTTACTCATTAACCAACTAAGCAAATAAAGGTCGATAATTATTAACATAACTGTTGAAACACACAATAATGTATCTTTAGCGGTTACAGTTTTTGATGTGTACTTTTAGTGTACTTTTAAAGTTTCAAACCACAATGTCTTTTCAAGCCAAGTTTCCCAAACCGGAAGTATTTGCTTTTATTCTGACGGGCGGAAGTTGTCGATGAATTATAAAACAATGTACTGTAGAGGGATATGGAAGGTATGGTTTGACGAAGACACACTTCGAGGCTTGTAAAGGGTATTGGGATGTCTCAAATGGTTATTCAAGTAAGATTCTAACCGACGAAGAAGGCGAACCGGTCGCCAAGCTACGTCGACGAGTGAAAACCAGAGGTAAATATGTCTTATATGTGTCGTAAGTAACTACTCGCAGTGAACATAGCCGAGCTAGCTAGTTAGCACCAACCGTCAGCTAGCTAGCCCCGTTACCCGGCTGATCAGGCCGATCTTGTCTACTCACATTCACCGTCTTATATTATATTTACCGTTTGCTTTGAAATGGCATTCACAATGACACAAATAATTTGTCGCCGCATGTAAGCAGAAAGAGTACAGAATTGATATCCTTGACATGTACTTACATTGTGGAAATCTATAAAAGGGGGCCATTCTAGGTACATCCTACTACTCACTTTTTAATACTACGTCTTTAATTGATATTATGACAGTACTTGAGGTAATTGATTTTTTTTCTTTTGAACAAAAATGTTCAAATTACTATTAATATCAGAGTTACAGAACTGGCGAACCGTGGGCCAAACCTGGTCAGGGAATTATGGTTGCTCACCTTAAAATGTATTACCAACTTATGCAGCCGGCGAAATGATCACTTAAGTAGCCCGGCTCAGTTCCTGTACTGGCTCTCACTCAAAACATCCCTCCCAATTGAAAACATTTTCACTATGTTGTAACAGCAATGACAGCAGATCTGAACGAGACTTTCATTTCAAAACCTTAGATGGAACTAATATTTTGCAGCAACACATTCCTAAAATAAGCTAAGCAAAAAGGATAGCGAAAAAAGATGTTTTAATTAAATTTATTCTGCATGGCAGGCCTATTCTGTGAGTGGCCTGTGGGCTACATTTGAAGAGCATTCCCCAAGTGGCCGAGAATGTGGATCATCCAGAGAGGCAAACATTTTCCAAAATTCCTACCATAGTATAGACCTTGAACGCAACACTTTAATAATGCATAGCCAAGTAAGTCAACCCATAGTGCATATCTTACAAAAGACTGTATGTCTTAAGACATTACCTTGAGAAACACCTAACTTTCAGGACAAACTTTCCTGAAACATCTCAGGGGAGTGGACCAGAGTTTGAGTGTAGTTTACAACGAGTGGCCTCATCTACAAAACCTTCGTATGCACAAAACGGGGCCGAAAAGTTGCGTATGCCGTTTTCCACTCAAAGTAGAATCTGTTTGTACCTGGTATAGACACTTTTTGGCGGCATGGCAAAAAGGCAACACACATTCTAATTCATGTTAGAAAAAAAACATGTAGTGGAAGCCAATAACTACTCCATCGTTGCATGAAAACATCATGCCGTTATTGACTCAAAAACATTTGTGGAAGGTGTTATTTGATATAACATTGATGGATACTGTTTGTCATTTATCATAAATACCATTAGAGACGAGTGTATAAAATCTGGACTAAAAGGTACATGAAAAACAATGCAGCGCTTGAATATTTCATTGTTTTATTTTATAATCATGATAATATTATTTTAGATTAATATTAATTATAACCAACATTAAGTTGTCAATTAATTATTTCTTGAGAGTTTTAGGTTTACAAGACACAGAGATAATGTCCCTAGTGCTCTGTTTCTCCCTCTTCTTTGGACAGTTTATTTTAAAAAATAATTTTTTTGTAGCATACAGTAAAGGCCTTCATTAGTTTCCATTCAATTCGTTTTCTTTATTTTCATGACTATTTACATTGCCGATTCCCACTTAAGGCATGAAAGCTGTAATGAACACGTGGAATTACAGCATGTAAATTTGACTTTTCCATTCCATTCCATTTTCTTCCGCTTGTCCGGGTCGCGGGGCCAGCAGTCTCAGCAAGGAAGACCAGACTTCCCAGTCTCCAGCGACCTCTTCCAGCTCCACCGGAGGGACACCAACGCGTTCCCAGGCCAACTGTGAGACATAGTCCCCCCAGAGTGTCCTAGGTCTTCCCCGGGGCCTTCTCCCGGCTGGGCATGCCCGAAACACCTCACCAGGGAGCACCCGGGAGGCATCCGGACTAGATGCCTGAGCCTCAACTGGCCTCAACTGGCTCCTCTCAATGTGAAGGAGTAGCGGCTCTACTCTGAGTTCCTCCCGGATGGCCGAGCTCCTCACCCTATCTCTTAGGGTGAGTCCAGCCACCCTACGGAGGAAACTCATTTCTGCCAATTGTATCCGCGATCTCGTTCTTTCGGTCATGACCCACAACTCATGACCATAGTTGAGGGTGGGAACATAGATCAATCTTTCGGCTCAGCTCTTTCTTCACCACGACGGTTTGGTACAGAAACCGCATTACCCCTGACGCTGCACCAATCCGTCTGTCGACCTCACGCTCCAACCGTCCCTCACTCGTGAGCAAGACCCCGAGATACTTAAACTCCTCCACCTGAGGCAAGACCTCACTCCCAACCCGGAGGGTACAGTCCACCCGTTTCTGACAAAGTCTTTATATTTTAGATTCCTCAAAGTATCCACCCTTTGCTTTTTTGACAGCTCTTTGAACCCTTGGGGTTCTCTCATTGAGCTAAATGGGGTGGTCACCTGAAATGTTTTTCAATTTGCAGGTGTGCCTTGTCAGGGTTACTTTGTGAAATGTGTTGCATTCTTAATGGGGTTGGTCAGTTTTGTTGTGCAGAAGTCAGGTTGATACACAGCCGACAACTGTTAGTATTCATATTATGGCAAAAATCAGCTAAGCGTAATAAGCCATCATTACTTTAAGACATAAAGGTCAGCAAGTCTGTAAAACCTTTGCCCTGTCCTGCATCTAATATTGTGATTGTGTTAATGTCATTATGACACTAAATATTTTTTAAAATATCTGGAATTAAATATAATGAATGAATTATACATTACAGCAATTAATTTTCAACTTCATCCCTGTTTTCTTTGTCCACAAAACAGATTTTGCTAAGCTTAGACTAATCTAAATGGTGGTATCAATGAAGAAAAATGTAGAAACATGCTCAATAAAAATAGAGATGTGTGGTTGTATACCAGACACTTAAAAAAAAAAAAAACGAAAAAAGTTTTGCCTTGATTCGGTTTCGATTCGGCCTGCTCCATTCGCAGCGATGACAGCGTACTTGTTGTCACTGAATCTTCATTTTGTTATGCCACTGCTGTGTCTTCCAAGTATGACACTTTTTCCAGTATTTTTTCCACCATTTCCGTGAAAGTCCGCTTCTTCATCCTTGTCGTCTTCCCACCACCTGTGATTACAATGAAATTAATGCATTGTAGCAGATGCCAGCCAGTGCGGCTGTGCAAGTGTAGTCTTAAGGTACACTTACGCACTGAACACTCGATCGACAGTACAGGCTTTTGGCCAGGCGGTCAGCGCTCTGAATTCCCAGTGCGAGCAGTGTAAAGCAGGCAATTTACATGTACGCACATTTTGGATTTCTGGCGTATGGAGACCTGTTAGATTTCCATGCACATTTTCATTTTTTGAGGCCCTTGAGCTGTAACTAAATGGTGCGGACATTCTCAGGTCAAGAAGGAGCAACAGCAACTTGCCTTTGTGCCTTTTGGATTTTATCAGTGCTTCTTAAATAGTGGGGCGAGCCTTTCAGTGTAGAACTTTCAGTGTGGCTGCAGACCTGGCAACATCTACAAATGTATTGTATTGAGCTGCAACGATTCGATGATTAATCCAGTGGTTTTTAAACTGGGGGGCGCACTCCCTGGGGGGGCATGGCGTTATGACGGGAGATGCGGGGCTACCATGCTTCATTATTACTTTATTTTTTGGACTACATGCTGCTACTGATTTCTCTCCCTTAGAACCCTGCTGCTTTAATAACGAATCGCCTTGCTGGATTTTTTTTTGCCACTTTGGGTGTGTTCAAATTCTCTACTGACGTAGCGCAAGTGTTCCAACAACACTCTTAAGTTTCCGTGTGTATCCGCGCGTGGTCGGAGTATGTTGTTAGAAAACTGAGCATGCACGCTCCCGCGACCTGCATGCAATAGCCGTCTGTGCAGCAGTCCGCTCAAACTGCATACTGCGAGGTAGAGATCCACGCATCCTCAAGGCAGATGATGCCGGAGTGGATCTCGCCTTGTTTTATAGAGTGGAATCTAAAAATTTCTTAATCTTCATTTAATTATTATTCATTACACTCAAGCCTCATTCAGACTTGGTCACTTACGCGTCAGTTTGTCAGATGTGTGATGGAAGAACGATGTGTGATAAGTTAAAGTAGTCCTAACTACAAGATAAAAGTTGAAGGCTAATCTGGTTGTAATTATTGCCCTGTCTAAACTTTGAGAGGTGATAAAATATAAGATAACATATGATCAGTTTTAAATTTACAATCTAAGATTAAAGTTTTTGTATTTTAAACATAATTTATGTTTTTTTTTTTTTTTTTTACTTTTTTGTCTCTCCTATAAAGTTCTGTTTTATATAAAAAAATAATGTTCAAAGTAAAGTATTTGTGTGTTGCTGCTGAAATTTAAAAATGTCCTCTTTAACACTGTATTTCATATTTTGTAGGGCCCTATGAAATCCGATTTTTTTCCAAAGTTTCGTTTTGTTTTTCAATTAAATTTTTAAAAATATTTTACTCTTATTTTTATCAGCATAGTGTGTGTAAATTTTGGGTTAGTGCAGGGATCGGCAATCCGCGGCTCCTCAGCCTCCTTGTTGCAGATCCCTTTGCTAAGTGCGTTAATTTTTTGTAAACATCGAAGTAGGGGCAATTTTGCGTTTTTGAAAAGAATATGCAATATCTGACTTGCCACCAACTCCACATGCTGAATGCATCTGGACTGTCTTCTGACTGCTGATTGGATGAGCAAGGAAGGGGGAGGTAAACCCTGTCATTGAGGATCTTTGACTAGCAAGTATCTCACACAGACCTCATGAAACATGTTTCCAGTTGAATACACAGTGTTAATGGTACATGCACGGGAACACTGGGAACCTCATGTAAAATGTTTTCAAAAATCATCACCAGGTTGTCATTGACATATTTGTAACTCTACTTCCTTTTTGTTCCAGATAATGTCAGACATTAAGATTGCACTTCAGCAGAACCAGAAGAGGGACAGGAAGAAAACACCAGAAGCTAAATCTGCCGAGGTGTCACCAGATTCAAAGTGTCCTATCTGCTTGGACGTATTTAACAATATTTCCTACCTGGACATCTGCCTGCACAAGTTCTGTTTTCGTTGCATCCATGAGTGGTCCAAGAACAAGGCCGAATGCCCTTTATGCAAACAGCCGTTTAAATCAATATATCACAGTATCAAGTCAGAGAAGGACTTTAAACAATATGACCTGAAGCCAGTGACTAATGGATCCTTCGGGATGTTTGGTGGGGTGCGCTTTAGGTACCGCACTACTCTTACTGGGGTGCAACGACAACGATGGGGAAGAACCTCTCCGCCACCAGACAATGGGGTCTTATTTGAATCTTCATTAAATCCACCCCAGCAACACCCTCGCTACATCAGGCGCATGATGATGAGGATGGCGGCCAAGAGGAGAGCAGCAAGTGAAGGCAGGCTGCTGCAGAATGTGAGAGAGCAAGAAATGGTCAACTTCAGGCGGGAGCTCTACCGACAGGGGTTGAGGGTTCGCACAGTCCGTGATGGCGGTCGCTGCCGGGACACCTCGGCTGAGTTCTATCGCAGGAATCCTGCCTGCTTACACAGACTCATCCCCTGGCTTAAACGAGAACTGGTGGTGCTGTATGGAGCTCATGGCTACCTGGTTAACGTAGTGCAGCATATCATCATGTCACGCATCACACGTGTCGATATGGAGGACATGGCTATCCAGGAGGATCTCCGGCCATTTCTTCAGGGTCGCACAGATCATTTTCTGCACGAGTTCATCAGCTTTGCAAAGTCCCCTTTCAACTTGGAAGCCTATGACCAGCATGCTGTGTACGAGGGCTCGGCCCACTCTTCAAATTCAGACAGCAGTTCCACCTCATCTGTAATAGCTATCTCTGAGGATGACAACAACTCTGTGCAGTTAGAACCCCCTAGAACACCAGGGTACACCACGTCCAATCTGAGCCACTCTCTATGGGACGATGAGACGCCGGGTCCATCATACTCCACGACAGCAGAACAAAGCCGGGCAGAAAGGGAGACAGTCCAAGAATCGGATACAGATAGCAGTGTTGAGGAAGAAGCACAAGAGTTAGAGGATTCTCCACATAAACAAAGAGACTCAACCTATGTTCAAGTTAAGGAGTGTTTGTCATCAGACAGTGACGACTGTGTCATTGTAGGTTTTGTGAAGCCGAATGCTGAAAGAACTCCCGAGCTTGTGCACATCACCTCCGATTCTGAGCTTATAAGCGATGACGATAAAGAGCCTCCTGAACCGCAGCATATTCGCTTCAACAGTGTCAGTCCTCCAGTTTCATCAGAAGACCGAAGCCAAGAAAGATGCAGTACTCTCAACTCTGGCCAACGCAACACATCCAGCGAATCTGAAAGTAAAGACCGTGACCGATCAAGCCAGAAACGCGGCTCAAAGGACAGAAAGCACAAGAGCAAGAGGTCAAGTAGAGAACGCAGACGCCGCAGCAAGAGCTCAGTTACCAGTCACAGTAGAGACTATTGGTACTCCAGTAGCAAAAACTTTTACCACACAAAATATGACTGTAAATACCAAAGGAAAAACGGCGACTACTATATCAGCAGCCGAAAACATGCAGGGCGACGCTCTCGCTCCAGGAGTCGCAGCAGGGACTCGAGGAGACGAGACAGAAGGAACTCTCGGTCCAGGACTTACTCCAGCAGTTGCTCCCCATCGACGAGCTCAAGATCTCATTACGACAAGCCTGGTGGCAAGAGAAAGTACAAAACAAGACATCTGGTGGGCTCTTCCAAAGACGACGACGACGATGCTGCTGAAACAAAAAATAAGAACATGAAAGAGGATAGTAGTCTGAAAGTGAAGCTTGATGATGACAGAAGGGCTTCACACCGCAGCAGGCATCACAAGAAAAAGAAAAAACACAAGAAGAAGAGCAGAAGGCACAAGAGCAGCGAGCGTTCAGAGAAACGTTCATCAGATCTCATCACCATTGACAGCGATAGCAATCATGCTAACAGTGATACCCGGGCTGCAACCTCCAGCAGGGATTGGACAATATATTCAAATTCTCCAGTGCTGTCTTAATATGCCTCTATTTGTTGTTGGATTGGTGCAGTTACACCACTCTACAGTATTTTTTTATTTTTTTACAGATCTGGACAGGGTGCTTCAGACCCTCGTCATAATCATGGCCTATTTAGCAATTACATTATTTACAAAAGCCATAATGAGCAAGGCTTACATGGGGATATTATACTTATGTCATCTTAAAAGTAACTTTTAAACATTTATAATTGTTCAAGGTGATCTCAGGGATTGATTACAGCGATTTTGATTCCTGTCTTGCTATTTCCTTTTGCCACATAATGATCTCCATCCGTTGCTCATGGATCAGCATATTTGTATTAAATCTTATTTTCAAAACTGTATTGTGTGTATGTCGATGTTGCCTTTTTTCAGATATCCGTTTTGATCAATCAGGGTAAAGATGTTCTCAGCTGCTTCATAATAAAGGTTAAGCACGAACCGCGCCAACCTTCAACGTCTGTGTTGTTACCCGTGTGTTTTATTTTGAAGGGCACCAACATACCAGGAAGAGAAATGTCGGCGGTCGTCTTCTGATCGCGGAACGTGTGGAAGCGTGTGGCTTTAACTTGCGTCACACGCCGTTTGTAATATTCTGATATCCCGGGAGCTGTGCCATGTCTTCTACTGCACCCGTCAAGGTAAAAGTACTGCACTAAATAGTTGTATTTTTTGTAAGTATATGCATATGTCAGCATGTGCTAAGCAGCCGCCGGGTGAGATCCTTGCTGGTACTAAGCCGAATAGCTAAACATGGAGTTAATTGTACGTTTCTAAGTGAATAACAAAGCGCTAGTACATGGTGGCTTCATTTTCGCAGTTTTGTTACAATTGAAGTATGTGCCATTGTTAGCATAGCACTCCTAAGCTTGCATGAGGATACTTCCGGGTTGTCAAACTCGTCACTAGCCTTTTACAGCAACATGACACCTCATTGCGGTCGCGGGTACAATCAGGCTTGATTGCAATGGATGTCATGTTTTTTTTCATTGATTTGTTTTTGATCGTATCGCGTAGATTGGAATAATCGGCGGCTCAGGGCTTGATGATCCTGATATCTTAGAAGGAAGAACTGAGCGTTACGTTGACACACCATATGGAAAGGTTAGTCGTGTGTTGGCAGTATTTCATGTTTTGCAGAATTGTATATCCTGTAATTGGTGTTCTTTGCCATATTTTGACAGCCATCAGATGCCTTGATATTGGGGAAAATTAAAAACGTAGAATGTGTGCTTCTTGCAAGGTAAGGGGACGACCGCCTACCTTCAAGTTTAAATTAGTGTAATACCACCATCTAGTGGCGTTTTCTGAAATTGCATCGAAGGGAAGTCTTATAATGTGAATGAACATTTCTCTATGCCTGTTGCAGACATGGAAGACAGCATACTATAATGCCTTCCAACGTCAACTACCAGGCCAACATCTGGGCACTGAGGGAGGAGGGCTGTACACATCTGCTGGTCACCACTGCGTGCGGCTCGCTGCGAGAGGAGATCCAACCAGGCGATATCATTATCATAGACCAGTTCATTGACAGGTAGGCTGGTTGAAGTTTAAGTTTGTACATTTGACCCCCGTGCAAACCTCCATTATTTAAAGTTAGCTTCACCCGCCACTCTTCACAGAGATGTTGTTTGACCTCCGAGTTTGATATTTGGAACCAGTGTTCACAAAGAAAACAAAGTCAAGTCAAATAATCTCTACTACAGCCAAACTGTCGCCGCCACAAAACCTTTTACTGTGCAAACAATGTTGTGTTTTATGTGACATTTAAACATTTACATTGTGGGCCATGTAGGTTTGGATTTTTTCTCCCTTATAAACAGTTTCATTTGAACACTGATTTTGGGTTCAATTGTGTTGTCACTGACTCATTTTTACATTTGTTTGATGATCTGAAAATTTTAAGTGCAACAAATATGCAAAAAAAAAAAAGTAATTAAGGAGTTAAACACTGTTTTACACCACTGTGTATATGTGTGTGTGTGTGTGTGTGTGTGTGTGTGTGTGTGTGTGTGTGTATATATACAGTGAGGGACAAAATTATTTAAACCCCAGCTGATTTTGTAAATTGGTCCACTAACAAAGAAATGATCAGTCTATAATTTCAATGCTAGGTTTATTTGAACACTGAGAGACAACAATGACAAAATAAATCCAGAAAAATGCGTTTCAAAAAAAGTTATAAATTAATTTGCATTTCCATGAAGGAAATAAGTATTTGATCCCCATCCGTCAGCAAGATCTTTAGCTGCCAGGTGGATCTTATACAGGTAACTATCTGACAATAGCAGCCCTCTCAGCTCGTTACCTGTATAAAAGAGACCTGTCCACAGGCGCAATCAATCAATCCATTGATCGATGCCATACTCTGCACCATGGCCAAGACCAAAGAGCTTTCCAAGTATGTCAGGGACATGTCTGCATTTCCTGCCAATGCATTCCAAGAAAAATATGTTGCATGGGTAGCACGTTAAAAGCTTTGATTTAATTTGTCATTTGAAAAACTAACACTTGAGTGAGTATGGTACATTTTTGAGTTCATCAGACATCAGCTGACACAGCCAAAACGTTGGACAACACACGTCCGTATGTGTGTGTGACAGTTAAAAGGCTACGCAAATAACCCGGAAAATAATTGAATTCATCGAACGAGATGACCAGCTTTTCTCTGCAGTGAAAGACACCAATTAAGTAGTTTTTACATATTTTTTTACCCCCGTGGCACTCAAGGGACCTTGGGATTCTCCTGACTTCCCCACCCCATGTACCCCACCCCTGAACACTTAATCCTAAAGAAATTAAAATCTTTATAATTGATCCATGTGATTGGTTTCGGCCGATTTCACTCATGGAGGATTTGTATCGGAATCAGCAGCATAAAATTTCGATCTACTTTAAACCCATTCACTGTAACAAGGGCTCGGAGTCTTAAATGGAGTCTTTTGTCTCACGGGTACAACAAATTGCACAGTATTAATAATCAAAGATTCAGACTTCCAGATTTCTTAGACAGGAGGTAAGACGTGGTGATACACTGAAAGGTTCTATAGATAAACTCATACTAGTGACCAGTTCACCTTAGAACTGCTGGTTTGCAAGCACGTGACCTAGAGGCTGTCTGCATCACTTCTGGTGGTCAGAGGACAAGGGTGGTCCTTGTACTGGGTTTGGCAGATGAATGCTGTTGAAAACGAGGAGTCAGTCAAGTAGGACTCATTTTCATTATCAAAACATAGTAGGACATTGTGTTTTTTGCAACTTAATGAATGTGCTAACATATTTTTAGTACTGTTTTTGAGGGTATGTAATAATGCGGGCATCGTCCCACACATCTTACTGACAGGAATTACATTACCGTGTGACAAAATCTTCCGGAAGATGCAGGAGAGTAGCCGGAAGAACTTGAACTGGCCTCGTGTTTGGTATTGGGGTTTTTCTTCAAATCAGCTGTGATTTTACGTTCCTGTTCCATTCAGTCACACCTGCTTCATACTCCTGAAGTGTCACAGTGACCCGCAGGCTCTGGTGAGAATTAAACTTGTGGATAGTGTGACGTTCCACCTTAGGCGTGATAACGAAGGTTTGGAATGTTACTAAGAAAATGTTTCCTGTTTGTCTCACGTTTCTCATATCACTTTCTTACACTTGTGAGAATTTCAGCTTTGAACTCCTCAAAAGAGTGAGCCCGGTGTACTTATTCTTCCGCTTTTAACTTGAGGTTAATATTATTCAAATGATTCGTTTTTGTTTTACAGATTTACAGTATTTTGTTTTACATTTGTAGCTCATTTTCAATTTTGGTCAGTAGAGGGCAGCATTCTATTCCTAATTCCTGTAAGCGGCAGCAATCATGAATTATTTACATTAATATAAACAATAAATATAAACTATATACAGTACACACACACACACACACACACACAATAGTTTAGGCACTTCCCTTTCCCTTTTCTAAATCATTAGTTGTTTGGATCAGCAATTTCAGTGAAATATAGCAGTATTTACAGAAAGTGTGCAAGAATTATTTATTTATTCAATTATTATTTACAAAATTTTGCAGGTGCATAGATTTGGGCATCCTTGTTGTTTCCCAATTTGAATACCTTTAGCACTAATTATTGTAACACAATATTTGTTTGGTAAGCCTTGACCTACACACACAGGTCATGTCAATCATGAGAAAGGGCATTTAAGGTGGCCAAAAGTAAGTTGTTCTCCTCTTTGCAGCAAAATGGGAGCCTCAAAACACCTGTCAAATGACCTTAAAATATTGTTCAACATCATGGTTTGGGGGAAAGACACATAAAGCTAGCTCGGAGATTGCAGTAGCCGCCACTGGGAGGACTAGACGACTGCACTGATCTTTGACCTCAAGAAAACAGTGGACTAACACCAGCAGATATGACACCCCAAACCATCACTGACTGTGGAAACTTTACACTGACTCACTTCTGGCTCTTACCGCAGATTTTCGCTGAATAAGAAATTTCATCACATTTTAATCTCGCAAGATCTCTGACAATGCTAGTGTACAGTCATGTGACCGAATTAGGACACCCCATGGTGTAACTTTTCTACTATAGTACTGTACACAAATGGGTGAAAATGTGTCCTAGTATGCACCCATTCTGTGTTACCTGTGCTATTCATGTTCTGAGAACCACACTACACGGTGGTGCAGTTTTTAAACCTCATAAGTTGAATTGACTGGAAATTTCTCCCATGGCTCAATGCACTCTGCAAAATATTCACTGTCAAATCACTAAATATTGTACACATGTTTAGGGAACTGACGGCCACATGTCTGTAACCTTTGAGCAACATAGGTTGAAAAACATGGCTGCCGTCAAACAAAACCTTTTTGCAAGGGTAAAGGTGGGACTTACAGACAAATGGTTCAGAAACCATTGGCCATTTTTTAATGGATATCTTTTAGGATACCACAAATGTACTGTATTTGTTGCGTAGGTGTGATTGAAGATTGTTCAAGCTTGGCGTAGATCTAAGCTTGACTGAGGGCCATTGTATTTCAAGTCCAGAATGTTTGAACTCCAGTCTAACTTTATTTTGCTTCTAGGACGACCAAGAGAGCGCAGACTTTTTACGACGGCCAGCCAACCAGTCCTCCTGGTGTGTGTCACATTCCCATGGCTGAGCCTTTCTGCCACAGGACTCGAGAGGTGAACATCAACAAATATGGTCCATTAATAAAAGGCTACCAGACCACTTCCTGTACTGTACACGCCATGCTCGGCCCTGCAGGTGCTGCTAGAGGTGGCCCGGGGTTTGGGCGTCAAGTGCCACATGAAGGGGACCATGCTGAGCATCGAGGGGCCTCGCTTCTCCTCACGGGCCGAGAGCCTGGTGTTCCGCCAGTGGGGGGCCGACGTCATCAACATGACCACGGTGCCAGAGGTGGTCCTGGCCAAGGAGGCCGGGTTGTGCTACGCCAGCATCGCCATGGCAACAGACTATGACTGCTGGAAGGAGCACGAGGAGGCGGTGAGTGATGTTTTGGTCTCGTGTTGTTTGTGTTGCTTCAAGTCTTGTAGTTTTTACTTTCACTTTTTTAAACAAGTGCTACAATAATGTCATACCTGTTTTGGTGCAAACTGCGTGACTTTCACTTATGTTTTTTTCCACTCCATTTTTTAATATACAGTGGCACCACATTTTGTGTTAGGATTTGTATATTTCTTACAGAAAATAAAGGAAATAATAATGGCAATAATCTGTTCTAGTGTCAAACCTTGATGAACTGTACAGGCAACGTTTAAGGCAGTGGTTCTCACATACTCTGTCATGCCCCCCCTAGGAGGCAGAAATATTTTCGCACCGCCCAAATTAAATAGTAATGACCACTGATAATATCTATTTATCTGAACTGTACAAACAGGAACTTGAAACTGAAACCAGGGAAATGCAACAAAATGGAGAGCTGTGAACAGTCATAATGCATGTTGAGTATGATAAATTTGGACATGTTTACACTAACGTTGAAAAGTAGCCCCTGCTTCTGATATTTCAGGGTCTTTAAACTTCAGAGGTTTTGCTATAGTTCCATCTTGCGCTGCTGTTTGCGTCCCGTGACCTTCATTCGCCCTTCAGTGGTTTGTGTGTGGCGGCACTCCTCTCAGTTTCGCTTCATGCTGTTTGCCAGGATTAAGACAGTGAAGCTGATGACTCACTGTTAGTCAGCCTCCTCTGGCAAGGCTTCCACCGGAGGCTGGTAGGATTGGGGGGGGGGTGTCAGGAGGTAGTTCTTGTGTGGGGAGAGAGGGCGGAAGGATGTGGCAAGCGCTTTAGAGGGGGGAAGAGGTCAGCTGCAGGAAGTGAACGAAAGCGGAGTAGTCAGGCTTGGATCGATGACAAAGTTTGCCAAATTCGCCCACATGCGGAACTAACACAACCACATTGTGTTATCACACACACACACACACACACACACACAACGCCTCTCACTCGGAAGCGATCTCTGCACCGATCCTGCGTGTGGCGCACACACAAGGCACACTCCTCAGTCGCAGTTATCAAACTCATAAAAGTAATGACCTTGTTGTCTTATATGGCAAACACTCCTAAAATATAACTGTATATAAAACTCATGCAGGAAGTTCAACGTAATGATACACAAACATCAGCAAAGCAAACCCAACCTATCAGATTATTCTTGTGTAAATAATAGGCTAATAAGCGAGCAGATGTAATACTTGGACAGTTTTCAAGTTTAGCCTTTCTTTTGGAAATGTTTAATTTTAATGCTAAAACTAGGGCAGTCAATTAAAATCATGAAGAATTGCATATTGTACATAGTTAACTCATAATTCCTCGCAGATAGAAGTTTTTATCTAAAATAAGTGTACTTTTTTGAACGATAATTAAGTTTTTAACACACACATCAACGTGAGACTGGATGATATTATGCAAATATTTATTCATGCAAATATTTGACATCTCAACACAAAATTGACCCCAGTGTATATATATGAAAAAACAAACACAATGTACAAGTAGACTTTTAAGTAAAGTGGTCATCGCTCAAATAATTTCACACAATATAATTGTGACTAACATTACAAAGTAGGCTTTGCAAACTAAGTGGAATCAACAGGGTGTTAAAAATAAATATTGACAACTTACAAAAAATTAGGACTGCACCCATACATTGTAGTGCAGTCAGGCTATAGTTTATACTTCCAAACACTATTTTACAGAGACACACACACACACACACACACGCGCGTGCTTTTGCACACATTTTATCACACTTTCCTTGGTCTGGCGACATCATCATTGTGGGAGTATGATACCGCGGTTCTTTCAACATGCAGCTTTTATTCTGTCATTTTTGACAAACACTACTAAATGGCTAATAAACAATAATCATAATAATCATCTCCACAGCAAATCCATTTTCTTCTGTTTGATTTGCATGTTTCGATTTCGCAAACGTTTTACGACTGATGCCCTTCCTGACACAACCCTCTGTATAAGGGGCATGATTTTCTCTGGTGATCATTGACAAAGAACGTGTAAAAGACAAAATGACAGTAACTCACCATTACAGTTTATCCCAAAAATGGGGAAAGTCTTCTGCGTCTTCTCAAACTACGGCGTGGGCCGAGAGTCAAGCGGGACGTGCGCATGTTAATCGCGTGTCACCAAAAACAGTAGCAAATTTCCGTTAAAGCGTAATACAGCTTAGTGTAGCGCTTTAATGCTCCATTGCAATAAATGTGACGTAGAGTTGGCATTAACACAGCACGTACTCAGTGACCTCAGACCCTGAGTGACTTTAAAACTTGTTTTAAGTGCTGACCACAACAGTACATCTCAGCATCCTCTTCTGTGTATGTTTTTTTGTTTGTTTCTGGAACAGTTCTTTCATTTAGTCCGCGTGAGTTATGTCTTCCCTCTCCTCAGGTCTGTGTGGACAACGTGATGAAGACCATGAAGGAGAACGCAAACAAAGCCAGCAGCATCCTGTTGACTGCAATACCTCAGATCAGTCAGATGGACTGGACTCAGACCATAGCCTCCTTGAAAGTAAGTCATTGTCATTCAACACGACGTGGTTAATATGCAGGTATTCTGCAAATATCTATTATGTTATATAAGTGCTTGGAGCATTATTATTTTTTAACTGGAGTCGTCCAATTACACAAAAACACTCACTGGTCACAACATTAGATACACATGCACAGTTCAGTAAAGTTTTACACCACCTCAAGCTACGACCACAGTAGTAGACAAATGAATACCTTTCAAAAATAACAATCATTATCTTTGGAAAAGGCACAATTTCCCTTTAGATTATGCCACTAATATTTATTGTGGCCAGTGACAATATGTTTGCTACACAGTTAAATCATAAAATGGTAATATTATTTAAAAATTGTTTAATGTTCTGAGCTAAAAGTAGACTTCCGTCTTGTTTGAAATACACATATGGTGTTAATGATTTGTTTGTTCTGCTGCAGGTGATGTCTCAGTCGGCAGTCATGTTACCCAAACATTGAGCGCATCACGGACGCCACCTGCTCAGGCGCTGGGTGTGTCATCGGTGACTTAAAAAAAACAAAAAAAACATGCATGTCTTCTTTAGTGCATTAATCTCACGACCTAATGTCACATGTTTGTTTCTGGGTTATGTCCCTCCAGAAGTTTAAGGACTTTGCCCCACCCAGACTTTCCTACCTCTCACCAGAAAAACCTTCAACATGAAATTGTGACCATTTTCACTAGATATTATTTTTGTATGCTTTAAATTTTTATGCTGTAGTCTTTTCAAATGTATATTTTTCTGGTTGTTGCTACTTGATTCAATAACAAAAAGGGTAGTTTCTTAATGTTGGCACCACATTTTTGTTTCTTTTGGCCCCTTTAGAGAAAAGAAAACTGCTCACTAGAACATTTTAATGAAGAATGTTCATATGTGTTTGTGTCTATATGTATGTATATGCACATGCACACACACACACACACACACTGATGAATAACTTTAGAAAAATCAATGAAAAATGTACTGTAACTAATTTATTGTTTTTGATTACACATATTTAGTGATCATTTCATTGTTTCACATTCCTGTATAACTGTAGGGTACATTCAATGACTGACAGTTAATATGTTCATCTGTTATCATGTTGTTGGCAGTATACTTCACTTTATCCATGGCTGAACTGTTTGTTTTAAATGTATGGACATGTCATGGTGCATGCTCACAAGAGACATTAAAAGTGAACGTTGTAACAGATTGAGATACACTTTTATTTATTGCATACTGATTCAATGTACAGGCAACACTGAATGATAAAGGAAGATAACATTTGCAGAATTGAAAATCAAAATAAGGAAGGTTACAAAGTTTTGTATTTCTTATGAAAATGTATATAGGCAACCGCGGCACATCTCAATAAATTAGAATATCTTTGAAATGTTAATTTATTGCAGTATAGTTCAATTCTCAAAACTCTTACTACACATGGAGTGAAATATATTTAAATGATGTATTTAACATTGACCTTTCTAACGTACAGCCAATAAAGAAAACCAAATTCAGTATTATCAAATTAAAAAAAAAAAATGTCAAAAAGAACACACTCTAATCAGCCTTTGATTGGCCTCCTAGTTTGACATAAACTCTTGAATTCATGTAACATTTGCATGATTTTCTAATTTATTTTTATGCACCCGTATTAAAAAAAAAAAAAAGTGCTGTGTATTCCTTTCAGTTTTAACCCTCTGTGGCGTATTGCATAATGGGCATTTAGCGTCATACAGTATAAGCCACATAGCAATATTTCCTATTTATAATGGTAATCATAACAGAATGTGTCCTATTTGTTTTTCAATTATTTTAATGACTACACCGCATCAAGGACAAGTCCAGTACAGTCATTTTTTTGCACAAAAAAGACATTCTGATAAAGTGCATTATAACAATATTTATAATTATAGTTGACAAGAAATGTTAATAATAAAGATGTCACGTTAGGAGATAAAAGGCCAGTATTGATTCAAGTAAAACCCAAATATGCAAATAAATAATACCAACCGAAGTGTGTAAAGCCAGCTTTATAAGTCTGGCCCTAAGAATTAGCAACGACCTCATTTCGTTGCAAGTCTAATCATTGTCCTCAACGCCATACCGTTAATAAATAAAAGTACACATTAAAACGGGACAGTCCCCTCCGTTCAGTCCAAAGCCTCCAGGAAAGCCACGACGTCAGCGTGGCCGTGCGTCCGGGCCACATCCACGGGCCGAGAGTTCGTGTTGTCTCTGGCCTGCGGGTCCGCGGCGAAGCGAACCAGCAGCCTCGCCGTGTCCTCAAAGCCCGTCCGGGCCGCGTCGTGCAGCGGCGTGGTTCCGGTGCGTGAGTCAGCCACGTTGGGGTCGGCGCCGCGGGCCAGGAGGAGCCGGGCCACGGGGGTGCTGCCCATCATCATCGCCTTTGAAGCGGGGAAAAAGTGCAATTTAAGGTAGAAGAAAGGTTTTAACGTAACTTTTGAAACGTTGTTGTCCCCTTTTCAAATACACTTCAACGCAATGAGTGACATAAAATGTCAACTAGGCCGCTGCTGTGAAGCTTCAAACGCAAGAATGCCGCCGGACACAGTTAGGTTTTTGCTTACGTTCATTCGTTGCTTTTACAGCAAAACGCCGCTTTGCATCGCTCCAACTGGTTCCTTTTGTCGTCTAATTACACAAGTCAAAATAAACCTCAACTGTTGTACCAGGAGATTTTGCAGATGTAACACGGGATCAGAGCATGTTTGTCCAAAAAAACACATTGCTAATTGCTACAGTACTACAGTACAGTATGACATGTGCATATTGAGAATTTCCTTCCTAATTTATTAGTTTCCCGAATTAAACATAAGTCATTCATTTAATAGCCGCTGGTGACTTTATTGATTTCAACGAGAAGCCAACCCACTTTTAAAGTAATCGGCATAGGGAAAATATACTTTTATTATCATTATTGTTATATTATACCTTGTTTTAGCCGGCTCAGCCTTGTTGAGCCCATTTCAAAGTGGTGGTGTTTTCTTATGTAGTCTGGTCGGGCTTGTTTGGGTAACATTTAAGTCTACATATTTAAGGTAAGCAGTCAATATTTAATAGGAAATGTTTCGGTTTTTGTGGGGAATTGGACCAGCGGGGTTGCTGATAGCGGTGAGACAAGCGGAGGCTCTGACCTGCAGCGCTGTGTGTCCCAGCCGGTTGACCGCATTGACGTCCGCCCCTGCCCGCAGGAGCCGATCCACCTCCGCCGTGTTCCCCAATGCGGCCGCCGACGTTAAGTCGTCCTCCAGAGTCATCGTCATTACCTCCGCCACTACAGTGGGCAAAATTGTGAGTTGTTTCGTCCTCCTGACCAAGCTGTCAGTTCTAGTAATGTGTCTGGGCTTGTCTCGCTGCCTTGAATGAGTGACGTCATCGCCAAGTGCAGCAACAGCGGCGGCTGGAGCGCTCTGCAATACGCATGCGCCATCTTTTGTTTTGCTTCCGTGTCTGCGTCATACACGCTGATAAAAATGTAACAAACATAACAGCCTGAATCATATTGTAACTTCGAATAAGCATAAAGTGTAAACACAGAGGCACTTAGGAGGTAGTGCGGCGTGCTAAGCATTAAATCGTGTCACATGATTTAGGAGGAGGTTTCATTGTCCTGCTTGCAGAGGTGGAAAGATTACTGGAATGCTCAAATGAAAGTAGTTTCTGTGCTGACATTTTTGGAAATAGTGTTCAATATAACCATATCAATAAACAAACAAAACCTGGCACCTGGTAAATCTGATTCATAATCAATCCATTAATCATCACAAAAATATATCAATTAATGAGTATATTTATTGGATTTTCTTGCTAAAATGTCTTCCGTCATTCTTCCAGTGGTTCAAGGTAGGTAGGTTACTTACTAAGGTACAGGTAAAAATACAACTATAAAAGTCTCCTCAAGCATAAACAATTGACTCCTCAGTCAAATTACTTTTCAGTGGCCATTAACGTTGGTGTACTCTCAAAGGAAGCTGTGGAAAGCATTTTACAACTCTGCAGTGTGGTCATGTAGCAATCACAGTCACTTATATGAGCTGAATCGCTTGTAAACTAAACGGGCAAATTAAGCTCACTAGCAAGTAATCTAAAAGGAATGTGCACTTGCACGTGTATAATTGGGCAGCACATCGCCACGCTGCGTTACGGCCAAAGAGACACATTGTTGGCAGCGGACTAAATCTGGACTCCACCAGATAGGGCATCAATCCCCTTGTTTTGTAAACGTCATCTAGGATGGAATGTATGCACAGCAGAAACACCACACAAGTGGCAAGTAAGCAAACAAGACCTATTTAGTGAAAGTTTGGATTTGGTGTGTGTTGATGTGGACTGAAAGCATCTTCTCAATAGACAACTTGATGNCAGGGTAAAGATGTTCTCAGCTGCTTCATAATAAAGGTTAAGCACGAACCGCGCCAACCTTCAACGTCTGTGTTGTTACCCGTGTGTTTTATTTTGAAGGGCACCAACATACCAGGAAGAGAAATGTCGGCGGTCGTCTTCTGATCGCGGAACGTGTGGAAGCGTGTGGCTTTAACTTGCGTCACACGCCGTTTGTAATATTCTGATATCCCGGGAGCTGTGCCATGTCTTCTACTGCACCCGTCAAGGTAAAAGTACTGCACTAAATAGTTGTATTTTTTGTAAGTATATGCATATGTCAGCATGTGCTAAGCAGCCGCCGGGTGAGATCCTTGCTGGTACTAAGCCGAATAGCTAAACATGGAGTTAATTGTACGTTTCTAAGTGAATAACAAAGCGCTAGTACATGGTGGCTTCATTTTCGCAGTTTTGTTACAATTGAAGTATGTGCCATTGTTAGCATAGCACTCCTAAGCTTGCATGAGGATACTTCCGGGTTGTCAAACTCGTCACTAGCCTTTTACAGCAACATGACACCTCATTGCGGTCGCGGGTACAATCAGGCTTGATTGCAATGGATGTCATGTTTTTTTTCATTGATTTGTTTTTGATCGTATCGCGTAGATTGGAATAATCGGCGGCTCAGGGCTTGATGATCCTGATATCTTAGAAGGAAGAACTGAGCGTTACGTTGACACACCATATGGAAAGGTTAGTCGTGTGTTGGCAGTATTTCATGTTTTGCAGAATTGTATATCCTGTAATTGGTGTTCTTTGCCATATTTTGACAGCCATCAGATGCCTTGATATTGGGGAAAATTAAAAACGTAGAATGTGTGCTTCTTGCAAGGTAAGGGGACGACCGCCTACCTTCAAGTTTAAATTAGTGTAATACCACCATCTAGTGGCGTTTTCTGAAATTGCATCGAAGGGAAGTCTTATAATGTGAATGAACATTTCTCTATGCCTGTTGCAGACATGGAAGACAGCATACTATAATGCCTTCCAACGTCAACTACCAGGCCAACATCTGGGCACTGAGGGAGGAGGGCTGTACACATCTGCTGGTCACCACTGCGTGCGGCTCGCTGCGAGAGGAGATCCAACCAGGCGATATCATTATCATAGACCAGTTCATTGACAGGTAGGCTGGTTGAAGTTTAAGTTTGTACATTTGACCCCCGTGCAAACCTCCATTATTTAAAGTTAGCTTCACCCGCCACTCTTCACAGAGATGTTGTTTGACCTCCGAGTTTGATATTTGGAACCAGTGTTCACAAAGAAAACAAAGTCAAGTCAAATAATCTCTACTACAGCCAAACTGTCGCCGCCACAAAACCTTTTACTGTGCAAACAATGTTGTGTTTTATGTGACATTTAAACATTTACATTGTGGGCCATGTAGGTTTGGATTTTTTCTCCCTTATAAACAGTTTCATTTGAACACTGATTTTGGGTTCAATTGTGTTGTCACTGACTCATTTTTACATTTGTTTGATGATCTGAAAATTTTAAGTGCAACAAATATGCAAAAAAAAAAAAGTAATTAAGGAGTTAAACACTGTTTTACACCACTGTGTATATGTGTGTGTGTGTGTGTGTGTGTGTGTGTGTGTGTGTGTGTGTGTATATATACAGTGAGGGACAAAATTATTTAAACCCCAGCTGATTTTGTAAATTGGTCCACTAACAAAGAAATGATCAGTCTATAATTTCAATGCTAGGTTTATTTGAACACTGAGAGACAACAATGACAAAATAAATCCAGAAAAATGCGTTTCAAAAAAAGTTATAAATTAATTTGCATTTCCATGAAGGAAATAAGTATTTGATCCCCATCCGTCAGCAAGATCTTTAGCTGCCAGGTGGATCTTATACAGGTAACTATCTGACAATAGCAGCCCTCTCAGCTCGTTACCTGTATAAAAGAGACCTGTCCACAGGCGCAATCAATCAATCCATTGATCGATGCCATACTCTGCACCATGGCCAAGACCAAAGAGCTTTCCAAGTATGTCAGGGACATGTCTGCATTTCCTGCCAATGCATTCCAAGAAAAATATGTTGCATGGGTAGCACGTTAAAAGCTTTGATTTAATTTGTCATTTGAAAAACTAACACTTGAGTGAGTATGGTACATTTTTGAGTTCATCAGACATCAGCTGACACAGCCAAAACGTTGGACAACACACGTCCGTATGTGTGTGTGACAGTTAAAAGGCTACGCAAATAACCCGGAAAATAATTGAATTCATCGAACGAGATGACCAGCTTTTCTCTGCAGTGAAAGACACCAATTAAGTAGTTTTTACATATTTTTTTACCCCCGTGGCACTCAAGGGACCTTGGGATTCTCCTGACTTCCCCACCCCATGTACCCCACCCCTGAACACTTAATCCTAAAGAAATTAAAATCTTTATAATTGATCCATGTGATTGGTTTCGGCCGATTTCACTCATGGAGGATTTGTATCGGAATCAGCAGCATAAAATTTCGATCTACTTTAAACCCATTCACTGTAACAAGGGCTCGGAGTCTTAAATGGAGTCTTTTGTCTCACGGGTACAACAAATTGCACAGTATTAATAATCAAAGATTCAGACTTCCAGATTTCTTAGACAGGAGGTAAGACGTGGTGATACACTGAAAGGTTCTATAGATAAACTCATACTAGTGACCAGTTCACCTTAGAACTGCTGGTTTGCAAGCACGTGACCTAGAGGCTGTCTGCATCACTTCTGGTGGTCAGAGGACAAGGGTGGTCCTTGTACTGGGTTTGGCAGATGAATGCTGTTGAAAACGAGGAGTCAGTCAAGTAGGACTCATTTTCATTATCAAAACATAGTAGGACATTGTGTTTTTTGCAACTTAATGAATGTGCTAACATATTTTTAGTACTGTTTTTGAGGGTATGTAATAATGCGGGCATCGTCCCACACATCTTACTGACAGGAATTACATTACCGTGTGACAAAATCTTCCGGAAGATGCAGGAGAGTAGCCGGAAGAACTTGAACTGGCCTCGTGTTTGGTATTGGGGTTTTTCTTCAAATCAGCTGTGATTTTACGTTCCTGTTCCATTCAGTCACACCTGCTTCATACTCCTGAAGTGTCACAGTGACCCGCAGGCTCTGGTGAGAATTAAACTTGTGGATAGTGTGACGTTCCACCTTAGGCGTGATAACGAAGGTTTGGAATGTTACTAAGAAAATGTTTCCTGTTTGTCTCACGTTTCTCATATCACTTTCTTACACTTGTGAGAATTTCAGCTTTGAACTCCTCAAAAGAGTGAGCCCGGTGTACTTATTCTTCCGCTTTTAACTTGAGGTTAATATTATTCAAATGATTCGTTTTTGTTTTACAGATTTACAGTATTTTGTTTTACATTTGTAGCTCATTTTCAATTTTGGTCAGTAGAGGGCAGCATTCTATTCCTAATTCCTGTAAGCGGCAGCAATCATGAATTATTTACATTAATATAAACAATAAATATAAACTATATACAGTACACACACACACACACACACACACACAATAGTTTAGGCACATCCCTTTCCCTTTTCTAAATCATTAGTTGTTTGGATCAGCAATTTCAGTGAAATATAGCAGTATTTACAGAAAGTGTGCAAGAATTATTTATTTATTCAATTATTATTTACAAAATTTTGCAGGTGCATAGATTTGGGCATCCTTGTTGTTTCCCAATTTGAATACCTTTAGCACTAATTATTGTAACACAATATTTGTTTGGTAAGCCTTGACCTACACACACAGGTCATGTCAATCATGAGAAAGGGCATTTAAGGTGGCCAAAAGTAAGTTGTTCTCCTCTTTGCAGCAAAATGGGAGCCTCAAAACACCTGTCAAATGACCTTAAAATATTGTTCAACATCATGGTTTGGGGGAAAGACACATAAAGCTAGCTCGGAGATTGCAGTAGCCGCCACTGGGAGGACTAGACGACTGCACTGATCTTTGACCTCAAGAAAACAGTGGACTAACACCAGCAGATATGACACCCCAAACCATCACTGACTGTGGAAACTTTACACTGACTCACTTCTGGCTCTTACCGCAGATTTTCGCTGAATAAGAAATTTCATCACATTTTAATCTCGCAAGATCTCTGACAATGCTAGTGTACAGTCATGTGACCGAATTAGGACACCCCATGGTGTAACTTTTCTACTATAGTACTGTACACAAATGGGTGAAAATGTGTCCTAGTATGCACCCATTCTGTGTTACCTGTGCTATTCATGTTCTGAGAACCACACTACACGGTGGTGCAGTTTTTAAACCTCATAAGTTGAATTGACTGGAAATTTCTCCCATGGCTCAATGCACTCTGCAAAATATTCACTGTCAAATCACTAAATATTGTACACATGTTTAGGGAACTGACGGCCACATGTCTGTAACCTTTGAGCAACATAGGTTGAAAAACATGGCTGCCGTCAAACAAAACCTTTTTGCAAGGGTAAAGGTGGGACTTACAGACAAATGGTTCAGAAACCATTGGCCATTTTTTAATGGATATCTTTTAGGATACCACAAATGTACTGTATTTGTTGCGTAGGTGTGATTGAAGATTGTTCAAGCTTGGCGTAGATCTAAGCTTGACTGAGGGCCATTGTATTTCAAGTCCAGAATGTTTGAACTCCAGTCTAACTTTATTTTGCTTCTAGGACGACCAAGAGAGCGCAGACTTTTTACGACGGCCAGCCAACCAGTCCTCCTGGTGTGTGTCACATTCCCATGGCTGAGCCTTTCTGCCACAGGACTCGAGAGGTGAACATCAACAAATATGGTCCATTAATAAAAGGCTACCAGACCACTTCCTGTACTGTACACGCCATGCTCGGCCCTGCAGGTGCTGCTAGAGGTGGCCCGGGGTTTGGGCGTCAAGTGCCACATGAAGGGGACCATGCTGAGCATCGAGGGGCCTCGCTTCTCCTCACGGGCCGAGAGCCTGGTGTTCCGCCAGTGGGGGGCCGACGTCATCAACATGACCACGGTGCCAGAGGTGGTCCTGGCCAAGGAGGCCGGGTTGTGCTACGCCAGCATCGCCATGGCAACAGACTATGACTGCTGGAAGGAGCACGAGGAGGCGGTGAGTGATGTTTTGGTCTCGTGTTGTTTGTGTTGCTTCAAGTCTTGTAGTTTTTACTTTCACTTTTTTAAACAAGTGCTACAATAATGTCATACCTGTTTTGGTGCAAACTGCGTGACTTTCACTTATGTTTTTTTCCACTCCATTTTTTAATATACAGTGGCACCACATTTTGTGTTAGGATTTGTATATTTCTTACAGAAAATAAAGGAAATAATAATGGCAATAATCTGTTCTAGTGTCAAACCTTGATGAACTGTACAGGCAACGTTTAAGGCAGTGGTTCTCACATACTCTGTCATGCCCCCCCTAGGAGGCAGAAATATTTTCGCACCGCCCAAATTAAATAGTAATGACCACTGATAATATCTATTTATCTGAACTGTACAAACAGGAACTTGAAACTGAAACCAGGGAAATGCAACAAAATGGAGAGCTGTGAACAGTCATAATGCATGTTGAGTATGATAAATTTGGACATGTTTACACTAACGTTGAAAAGTAGCCCCTGCTTCTGATATTTCAGGGTCTTTAAACTTCAGAGGTTTTGCTATAGTTCCATCTTGCGCTGCTGTTTGCGTCCCGTGACCTTCATTCGCCCTTCAGTGGTTTGTGTGTGGCGGCACTCCTCTCAGTTTCGCTTCATGCTGTTTGCCAGGATTAAGACAGTGAAGCTGATGACTCACTGTTAGTCAGCCTCCTCTGGCAAGGCTTCCACCGGAGGCTGGTAGGATTGGGGGGGGGGTGTCAGGAGGTAGTTCTTGTGTGGGGAGAGAGGGCGGAAGGATGTGGCAAGCGCTTTAGAGGGGGGAAGAGGTCAGCTGCAGGAAGTGAACGAAAGCGGAGTAGTCAGGCTTGGATCGATGACAAAGTTTGCCAAATTCGCCCACATGCGGAACTAACACAACCACATTGTGTTATCACACACACACACACACACACACACACAACGCCTCTCACTCGGAAGCGATCTCTGCACCGATCCTGCGTGTGGCGCACACACAAGGCACACTCCTCAGTCGCAGTTATCAAACTCATAAAAGTAATGACCTTGTTGTCTTATATGGCAAACACTCCTAAAATATAACTGTATATAAAACTCATGCAGGAAGTTCAACGTAATGATACACAAACATCAGCAAAGCAAACCCAACCTATCAGATTATTCTTGTGTAAATAATAGGCTAATAAGCGAGCAGATGTAATACTTGGACAGTTTTCAAGTTTAGCCTTTCTTTTGGAAATGTTTAATTTTAATGCTAAAACTAGGGCAGTCAATTAAAATCATGAAGAATTGCATATTGTACATAGTTAACTCATAATTCCTCGCAGATAGAAGTTTTTATCTAAAATAAGTGTACTTTTTTGAACGATAATTAAGTTTTTAACACACACATCAACGTGAGACTGGATGATATTATGCAAATATTTATTCATGCAAATATTTGACATCTCAACACAAAATTGACCCCAGTGTATATATATGAAAAAACAAACACAATGTACAAGTAGACTTTTAAGTAAAGTGGTCATCGCTCAAATAATTTCACACAATATAATTGTGACTAACATTACAAAGTAGGCTTTGCAAACTAAGTGGAATCAACAGGGTGTTAAAAATAAATATTGACAACTTACAAAAAATTAGGACTGCACCCATACATTGTAGTGCAGTCAGGCTATAGTTTATACTTCCAAACACTATTTTACAGAGACACACACACACACACACACACGCGCGTGCTTTTGCACACATTTTATCACACTTTCCTTGGTCTGGCGACATCATCATTGTGGGAGTATGATACCGCGGTTCTTTCAACATGCAGCTTTTATTCTGTCATTTTTGACAAACACTACTAAATGGCTAATAAACAATAATCATAATAATCATCTCCACAGCAAATCCATTTTCTTCTGTTTGATTTGCATGTTTCGATTTCGCAAACGTTTTACGACTGATGCCCTTCCTGACACAACCCTCTGTATAAGGGGCATGATTTTCTCTGGTGATCATTGACAAAGAACGTGTAAAAGACAAAATGACAGTAACTCACCATTACAGTTTATCCCAAAAATGGGGAAAGTCTTCTGCGTCTTCTCAAACTACGGCGTGGGCCGAGAGTCAAGCGGGACGTGCGCATGTTAATCGCGTGTCACCAAAAACAGTAGCAAATTTCCGTTAAAGCGTAATACAGCTTAGTGTAGCGCTTTAATGCTCCATTGCAATAAATGTGACGTAGAGTTGGCATTAACACAGCACGTACTCAGTGACCTCAGACCCTGAGTGACTTTAAAACTTGTTTTAAGTGCTGACCACAACAGTACATCTCAGCATCCTCTTCTGTGTATGTTTTTTTGTTTGTTTCTGGAACAGTTCTTTCATTTAGTCCGCGTGAGTTATGTCTTCCCTCTCCTCAGGTCTGTGTGGACAACGTGATGAAGACCATGAAGGAGAACGCAAACAAAGCCAGCAGCATCCTGTTGACTGCAATACCTCAGATCAGTCAGATGGACTGGACTCAGACCATAGCCTCCTTGAAAGTAAGTCATTGTCATTCAACACGACGTGGTTAATATGCAGGTATTCTGCAAATATCTATTATGTTATATAAGTGCTTGGAGCATTATTATTTTTTAACTGGAGTCGTCCAATTACACAAAAACACTCACTGGTCACAACATTAGATACACATGCACAGTTCAGTAAAGTTTTACACCACCTCAAGCTACGACCACAGTAGTAGACAAATGAATACCTTTCAAAAATAACAATCATTATCTTTGGAAAAGGCACAATTTCCCTTTAGATTATGCCACTAATATTTATTGTGGCCAGTGACAATATGTTTGCTACACAGTTAAATCATAAAATGGTAATATTATTTAAAAATTGTTTAATGTTCTGAGCTAAAAGTAGACTTCCGTCTTGTTTGAAATACACATATGGTGTTAATGATTTGTTTGTTCTGCTGCAGGTGATGTCTCAGTCGGCAGTCATGTTACCCAAACATTGAGCGCATCACGGACGCCACCTGCTCAGGCGCTGGGTGTGTCATCGGTGACTTAAAAAAAACAAAAAAAACATGCATGTCTTCTTTAGTGCATTAATCTCACGACCTAATGTCACATGTTTGTTTCTGGGTTATGTCCCTCCAGAAGTTTAAGGACTTTGCCCCACCCAGACTTTCCTACCTCTCACCAGAAAAACCTTCAACATGAAATTGTGACCATTTTCACTAGATATTATTTTTGTATGCTTTAAATTTTTATGCTGTAGTCTTTTCAAATGTATATTTTTCTGGTTGTTGCTACTTGATTCAATAACAAAAAGGGTAGTTTCTTAATGTTGGCACCACATTTTTGTTTCTTTTGGCCCCTTTAGAGAAAAGAAAACTGCTCACTAGAACATTTTAATGAAGAATGTTCATATGTGTTTGTGTCTATATGTATGTATATGCACATGCACACACACACACACACACACTGATGAATAACTTTAGAAAAATCAATGAAAAATGTACTGTAACTAATTTATTGTTTTTGATTACACATATTTAGTGATCATTTCATTGTTTCACATTCCTGTATAACTGTAGGGTACATTCAATGACTGACAGTTAATATGTTCATCTGTTATCATGTTGTTGGCAGTATACTTCACTTTATCCATGGCTGAACTGTTTGTTTTAAATGTATGGACATGTCATGGTGCATGCTCACAAGAGACATTAAAAGTGAACGTTGTAACAGATTGAGATACACTTTTATTTATTGCATACTGATTCAATGTACAGGCAACACTGAATGATAAAGGAAGATAACATTTGCAGAATTGAAAATCAAAATAAGGAAGGTTACAAAGTTTTGTATTTCTTATGAAAATGTATATAGGCAACCGCGGCACATCTCAATAAATTAGAATATCTTTGAAATGTTAATTTATTGCAGTATAGTTCAATTCTCAAAACTCTTACTACACATGGAGTGAAATATATTTAAATGATGTATTTAACATTGACCTTTCTAACGTACAGCCAATAAAGAAAACCAAATTCAGTATTATCAAATTAAAAAAAAAAAATGTCAAAAAGAACACACTCTAATCAGCCTTTGATTGGCCTCCTAGTTTGACATAAACTCTTGAATTCATGTAACATTTGCATGATTTTCTAATTTATTTTTATGCACCCGTATTAAAAAAAAAAAAAAGTGCTGTGTATTCCTTTCAGTTTTAACCCTCTGTGGCGTATTGCATAATGGGCATTTAGCGTCATACAGTATAAGCCACATAGCAATATTTCCTATTTATAATGGTAATCATAACAGAATGTGTCCTATTTGTTTTTCAATTATTTTAATGACTACACCGCATCAAGGACAAGTCCAGTACAGTCATTTTTTTGCACAAAAAAGACATTCTGATAAAGTGCATTATAACAATATTTATAATTATAGTTGACAAGAAATGTTAATAATAAAGATGTCACGTTAGGAGATAAAAGGCCAGTATTGATTCAAGTAAAACCCAAATATGCAAATAAATAATACCAACCGAAGTGTGTAAAGCCAGCTTTATAAGTCTGGCCCTAAGAATTAGCAACGACCTCATTTCGTTGCAAGTCTAATCATTGTCCTCAACGCCATACCGTTAATAAATAAAAGTACACATTAAAACGGGACAGTCCCCTCCGTTCAGTCCAAAGCCTCCAGGAAAGCCACGACGTCAGCGTGGCCGTGCGTCCGGGCCACATCCACGGGCCGAGAGTTCGTGTTGTCTCTGGCCTGCGGGTCCGCGGCGAAGCGAACCAGCAGCCTCGCCGTGTCCTCAAAGCCCGTCCGGGCCGCGTCGTGCAGCGGCGTGGTTCCGGTGCGTGAGTCAGCCACGTTGGGGTCGGCGCCGCGGGCCAGGAGGAGCCGGGCCACGGGGGTGCTGCCCATCATCATCGCCTTTGAAGCGGGGAAAAAGTGCAATTTAAGGTAGAAGAAAGGTTTTAACGTAACTTTTGAAACGTTGTTGTCCCCTTTTCAAATACACTTCAACGCAATGAGTGACATAAAATGTCAACTAGGCCGCTGCTGTGAAGCTTCAAACGCAAGAATGCCGCCGGACACAGTTAGGTTTTTGCTTACGTTCATTCGTTGCTTTTACAGCAAAACGCCGCTTTGCATCGCTCCAACTGGTTCCTTTTGTCGTCTAATTACACAAGTCATAATAAACCTTAACTGTTGTACCAGGAGATTTTGCAGATGTAACACGGGATCAGAGCATGTTTGTCCAAAAAAACACATTGCTAATTGCTACAGTACTACAGTACAGTATGACATGTGCATATTGAGAATTTCCTTCCTAATTTATTAGTTTCCCGAATTAAACATAAGTCATTCATTTAATAGCCGCTGGTGACTTTATTGATTTCAACGAGAAGCCAACCCACTTTTAAAGTAATCGGCATAGGGAAAATATACTTTTATTATCATTATTGTTATATTATACCTTGTTTTAGCCGGCTCAGCCTTGTTGAGCCCATTTCAAAGTGGTGGTGTTTTCTTATGTAGTCTGGTCGGGCTTGTTTGGGTAACATTTAAGTCTACATATTTAAGGTAAGCAGTCAATATTTAATAGGAAATGTTTCGGTTTTTGTGGGGAATTGGACCAGCGGGGTTGCTGATAGCGGTGAGACAAGCGGAGGCTCTGACCTGCAGCGCTGTGTGTCCCAGCCGGTTGACCGCATTGACGTCCGCCCCTGCCCGCAGGAGCCGATCCACCTCCGCCGTGTTCCCCAATGCGGCCGCCGACGTTAAGTCGTCCTCCAGAGTCATCGTCATTACCTCCGCCACTACAGTGGGCAAAATTGTGAGTTGTTTCGTCCTCCTGACCAAGCTGTCAGTTCTAGTAATGTGTCTGGGCTTGTCTCGCTGCCTTGAATGAGTGACGTCATCGCCAAGTGCAGCAACAGCGGCGGCTGGAGCGCTCTGCAATACGCATGCGCCATCTTTTGTTTTGCTTCCGTGTCTGCGTCATACACGCTGATAAAAATGTAACAAACATAACAGCCTGAATCATATTGTAACTTCGAATAAGCATAAAGTGTAAACACAGAGGCACTTAGGAGGTAGTGCGGCGTGCTAAGCATTAAATCGTGTCACATGATTTAGGAGGAGGTTTCATTGTCCTGCTTGCAGAGGTGGAAAGATTACTGGAATGCTCAAATGAAAGTAGTTTCTGTGCTGACATTTTTGGAAATAGTGTTCAATATAACCATATCAATAAACAAACAAAACCTGGCACCTGGTAAATCTGATTCATAATCAATCCATTAATCATCACAAAAATATATCAATTAATGAGTATATTTATTGGATTTTCTTGCTAAAATGTCTTCCGTCATTCTTCCAGTGGTTCAAGGTAGGTAGGTTACTTACTAAGGTACAGGTAAAAATACAACTATAAAAGTCTCCTCAAGCATAAACAATTGACTCCTCAGTCAAATTACTTTTCAGTGGCCATTAACGTTGGTGTACTCTCAAAGGAAGCTGTGGAAAGCATTTTACAACTCTGCAGTGTGGTCATGTAGCAATCACAGTCACTTATATGAGCTGAATCGCTTGTAAACTAAACGGGCAAATTAAGCTCACTAGCAAGTAATCTAAAAGGAATGTGCACTTGCACGTGTATAATTGGGCAGCACATCGCCACGCTGCGTTACGGCCAAAGAGACACATTGTTGGCAGCGGACTAAATCTGGACTCCACCAGATAGGGCATCAATCCCCTTGTTTTGTAAACGTCATCTAGGATGGAATGTATGCACAGCAGAAACACCACACAAGTGGCAAGTAAGCAAACAAGACCTATTTAGTGAAAGTTTGGATTTGGTGTGTGTTGATGTGGACTGAAAGCATCTTCTCAATAGACAACTTGATGAAATACTTGGAATTTTTGTCTCCACCCATCATGTTAGACAATGATGTCTGTGTGGAAAACAATAGTGCTTATCACATATAGTCAACTGGTGGCCCAAGTCCAGACTGTGAATGACATCAGACCAGCTCATTCCCCAAAATGTGGGAATGACTCAACACGTTTGCACAGTCACTTAGAGCAGGGGTCGCCAACCCATCGTTCGCGAGGCACCAGTCAAATTTTGGGACATTGCCGGATGATCGCGAGAATATCGGGGGGGGGGGGAATTGGTTCTTAAATCAGTGCCTCCTTCTCCCAGAGAGTGACCGACCAGCAGGCCTACATTTTGACCACTGATCATGCCCCTACGCCTTACGGTCTCCAACCTCACAATCCGCAAGCTTCAGCCAGAAGCCCAGGTCTCAAAACCCAACCTTGAGTATCAGCGCATGTATACAGGCAGAGATTGAGCGAAAGAGAGCAAGGGAGTGACAGAGTGTAGCAAAGTGCCTGAGAGCACAAAAGTAATTATTGCATGTTAACATGGCTGAAAATCTGCCTTTGCTACCTCAAAATTAAGGCACAAATATAACTGCATAGATGTGCACCTCCAAAAAAATTGTTTAATTGCGACAACGCAGCTGATTATAGGGTTGACTGTTGTACCACACCGCGAGCAATGGCGGTTGAGAAGGGAGGGCTCCCTTCTCAACCGCCATTGCTCGCCCACGACGAGCCAACAAGCCAACTAGAGTTGTAGTTGGCTCATTGAGCTGACGTCCCAAGCCTGACCACAATGAAGAAAAGTAGGGGTGCCTAAAGTGCGGCCCAGGGGCCATGCGCAGCCCGTGGTTCATTTGTCATTGCACTACTGCAGAAATAAAATACCCTTTAAAAACAGTAAAAATGGTAAAAAATAGAGCCAATGGCACAATGAGAAAAAGCTGAAATGTTGACCCCAACACCCAATAATAACACAAAGCTTTGTATTTGAAGACAAACCTTGAAATATATGTCACTTTTTGTTTTACTTTAAAAAACGTTATGTACGTTATGCACGTCCTGTTTGACCCTCAGCCCACACTGTATTTTGAAGAACCAGAGCGGCAGCAGTTTTGTGTGAAGTTACAAGCGGGAGAAAATATTGAGCAGAAATGGGCAAAGAAAAGAGTGTTTTGAATGTTAAGTTTAGCTTCAAAGCCCTGGCAGATGTCTCTCTCAACAGGACCAAAGTTATTTGTGTTGCTGTGACGAAGAGTCTCCAATTAACCTAACATCCATGTTTTTGGAATGTGGGAGGACACCGGAGTACCAGACTTAAGAGCTCCTGACTGTGTGGCCAACATGGCGACTCAATTTATCTTATTTTGTGTGTGTATATATATATATATATATA
>QODF01000163.1:925765-1039559 GCA_024372805.1 Oostethus manadensis | reverse complement strand
TATATATATATATATATATATATATTGTATGTATATATATGTATGTAAAGCTAACAATTGATTTAAATATTTGATCATGATTAATACAGTTTTTTGTTGTCCATAGTTGACTCATAATTAATCAAATTTAGTTGCAGATAGGAAGTTTTTATCTATAATAAGTGGCGTATCACGATCGGTGTGTTTGTGTGACGGCGACCCACCACCTGTCCTCCCGCACCCCTTCCATTTTTTGTGACTTTGAACTTTGGGATGTCTGGAATCCGTCCTTGAGGAAGGGTGGGGGGGGTACTGTCAAGAACGGTGAGTTTGTGTGCGTGACAGTGTAATTTAGTTTAGATGATTAAGCCTGTCTTGTTTTCGTATGTTTTTTTCCACTTTTTTCTGACACTGTTGTTAATTACGCACACCTGTTTCGTGTTTGTGCTTTTAGTATTTAAATTGTGTATTTAACTTGTGCCGTCGTGGGAATCGTTTTTTGGTTATCGCTTGCTGCTGAGTAGCTGCAATTAAAAGATTCCTCGTACCTCATTTGTTTGGCGTCCTGCTATCCGCATCCTCGGGGTCGTTACACCATGCCGAGACGAAGAGACCATGACATAGGGGTGTAAATTCAAGGATTAAAGAGTCTTTTTGTGGTAAACAATTTGCTATGCAACTACAATAACTACATTACAGTTTATAGTTTATGTAAAGGGACATATTCATTCATTCATTCATTTTCGATGGCGCTTAGCCTCATTAGGGTCGCGGGTATGCTGGAGCCTATCCCAGCTGGCTTTTGAACAAGAGGCGGGGTACACCCTGGACTGGTCGCCAGTCAATTGCAGGGCACACATAAACAAAACAACATACAAGTTGGAAATTTTGGTCATTATTTAATTTAAAAAATAACATACATTTACAAATCCCCCATTTTTTTCAGCCACTAACTACGCGGATGGAGATGCTTGAATAAAAATGGCGGACGAGCAGGACATCTTTGCAGCTGAAGTATAGAAATAGCGGCATTTTTATGACTTGTCCACCACCGGGACGTGTCCAACCCGCTGAGAAAAGATCCGAGAGGAAAAAAGGAATGACGTGAAGGGTGCGTTGAACAACGTACTCCGAGCGGACTTGGATACACATGGAAACTTTACACAGGGAAACTTAATAAGAGTGTTGTTGGAACACTCTCGCTACGTCAGTAGAGAATTTGAACACACCCAAAGCGGCAAAAAAAATCCATAAACAAGGCAGTTTGTTATTAGAGCCGCTGGGTTATCAGGGGGAAAAAAGTAGCAGCTTGTAGTCCGAAAATTACGTTAATAATGAAAAGTGTGCATGGTAGCCCCGCGCCCCCCCTAGGGGGAATGCACCCCCAAGTTTGAAAACCACTGCGTTAACAGATTATTTCAAGACAAGACCAGGGATATTGGGCTCAAAAAGGTTGGTAAACACTGACTTAGATGATCTTTGACTTGTGTATTTGAAGTCAGTCCAGCAGGGGATCAAAAACAGCAGAGCAATCCTGTCTTTAGGAGGATCTTTGACTAACATTATGGCAGAAGGCCGCTAAAAACAGAATTGCAGTCCTGTCACCTAGAGTGTTTTTGACTGGCATTTTAGCAGTCGGTCTTTCAAAACAGCAGTTCACCTGTCACGTGATGTTTTTGCAGTAGATCACACAACAGCAGAGCCCCCTGTCATAAAGAGGATCTTTGACTAGTGTTTTGCAGATCCTTAAAATGTGCAGCAGATCCTTAAAAAGAGCAATGGTCATAAAGAGGAAAACTCTTAAAAACAAGAGAAGTCGTTAAGGGTCTTTGACAAGCTTTTTTTGCAGTCCTTCCTTTAAAAACACTCCTGTCATTGAAAGGACTTTTGAATAGCGTTTTGGCAGTAGGCCCCTAAGACCAGCAGAGTGCTCTCTATCTATCATATAGACAATCCTTAGCCGGCATTTACGCACATAATATTATCAGAGTGTTTCTCACAATATTCCATTACTCTCATACTTGCATTTAATTCCTGCTATATTTGAACATTATTCTTATCATTTCAGCTTTCCTTTGCACCAACGTAGCTCAACAGAGTTGCTTGGATTATTCTTTCCTGTTCTTTGTACACGCGCGTGTGCTCGTGTCAGTGGTGTGCATTAGTATCTAACCGTGTACATGTGAGCAGACCTGTGTGGAATGCACAGTCGTCTGGAAGCTTCACAGCCTGTAGCCATGGAGGTTGAGCGTGGGTGTGGTGGCACTTTGGTCTGGAAGTCCCCTCCATGAGTGTGTGTTTGTTAGGTGTGTGTGATGCCAGTGATCACATGCCTTTTATGTTCTGTTTAAAGTATGAGTGAGTAAACATTAATGATCCATGTGGCATCACATGAGACAGCTTGTAGTATTTGGAATAAAAAAGGATATTAATGCTGATGATGCATTTTTTCCTGGGGAAATCATCATTTATCAAAAATCCAGGAGCACCCTTATAATAAAATTCACAATATTAGCAAATTGAGGAAAATCTCAAAATACTATAACTAATATTATCCTCAAGAATCCTTATCTAATACTATTCTAGTAACTTTATTTTGTAATAAAGATGGCTTATTTTCTTTTAAGGAAATTAGAATTTAATTCTTATAACACTGCAACTATTTTCCCATAATGTGATACTGTTATTCTTGTAAAGTAGTATTTTTTTCTCATAATATTACAACTCTCAAAATTCTTTTATGAATGATAAAAACCTATATTCTTATAACATCGTGACTTTTTTTTCTAATTTTGTAAATGTAATCATTTTAAATTACATCTTTAAAAAACTTAATTCTTGTAACTGTCTTTTTTCTTGTTACATTACAACTTAGTTCTGTTGAAATGCTGTAATTTCTTCAAATTAAAACAGTACGACTTCTAACACTGTCTTGTTTTTTACTGTCGTATTATGACTTTTTCTGTCGAGATTATATCTTTAAGACCCCAACTTTATCCATGTAGAACTTCCAATTTTTTTAATTATTACTTTAAAAAAACCTTATTGTAACACTGCAACATTTTTTTTCTCCAAAATATTTGATGGGTGCTCGCAGCAATTTTTATGGGTTAAAAAAGACAAAGTTTTGCAAGGTAACGCAATCATTTTTGCGAGATAATTACAGCCCCATATTTGGTCATGGACATCTGCCATGCATTACAAACAAAGTCAACATAATTTCTCAGGTTCAGTAGCCTTTATCACCTGTTAAACCTCAATGGTGACACTTATATCAGGAATTACATTAGCTACTATAATATTTAGGAGGTACAAAGACCAAACTGCAATTCGAATGCTGCTGCTGCTGCTGCCAGCGTATGTTTGTGTTGAATCTTCAAATTAAGAGCAGCACATTTGTTGAGCTTCTGACATGAAAATGTTTACTTATAGGACAAGCAGAGCACACACGTGAAATTATGTGATGTATAGCTAATCTAGGCATACCCCCCACACAGATTGCCTAGGAGATACGTGAATAAAAATTAAATACAGCTTGGCGACATTAGCGCCAAACACGGAGATTTGCGTAATGTACTCGAACGCCTCATGTCACAGCCACAACGCAGGTAGTACCCTGCATGTGGTTCATTCATGTTGTGGATTAAAAGTGTTTAATTTTGAAGATTTTTCGGGCTCCTTTCTATTGTCTTCTATTGTGTGCTAAATAAGAGCTTCTTATGTGGTGCTGTGTATAATTAACAAATTAACTAATCAACTAATTAATCACCCACCTGATTGCCGCTCGCCCTCATTAGGTTGCTTTGGTGAGTGCGGTGTGCGACTGTGTGGTGTACGTTTCACTCACTGGGGATGTACGTGCGTGACATTCCACGAGGCTTGTGCAGCCCGCTTACTTTGCAAGATGGGGCTACCTGTGAGTGGGGAAACCAGAGTGTAGAGTGGTACATTAATTTCGGATATGCTATGTGAGCAGTCAGCGTGAATCCACAGAGGTAAGAACCGCCTAAAGTTACTTGGTAAACTTGCTTCAAAACATACGTGGTGCATTTGACAAACAGAGCTGTAAACAGCTTGTGTTGCGTCGGTCACTGCCAGTATTGTTTTTTTTTTGTCGACTTGCTTCTAATTTGGCTGGTGCTATAAAGTCAGTTGGAAAACTTTGCTAGTAGTACTGAACGCGGCGCTTTTGAGAAAAATCTAGTGGCTGACAGGCTGACAGATTATTTCCGTGTTTGCCATCACTGAATGTTTGCATGAATTACCAACTTCACACGGATCATGAAAAGTAATTAAATAATAAAGTCTTACAAATCCTTTACAAACACACACAGACCATTTGAATGTCAAAAAACAATAAATATAGCAGCTTCTGACCAACCCATGTAAATTTCATACTTTAAATATTGTACCATTGTAAGCCCTACCCTAATGTCCAGTTAAAACACAGCCACTTCTGGTTTATGCCCCGCCCACTGCACATACACATACACATACAGATACATGTAATTTAGATGAACAGATACAAACACAGATTGTGGTGTACTCTCTCGTCCCTTGCAACCACTGCTTTTTGAAATGTGTTTCCAGCAACACTAGCTTGGCCTGGATGTTAGCATTTTATTTTCAAAAGACGAGACAAGCAACCATAACGGATCATTTAAAAGTTGTTCTTTTGTTAAAATATCACTGTCTACGACCAAGGATTTTCACCATTTTGTTTATAGTTGACTAATAGTGAAAAACAACCTTGCCTCACTTTATCACAGTCTGAATACCCCACATATAACCATATATATCCATATCGCCCACACTGATCACTCTTTTTGTTCAGTGTGACCTTTTATTAGCCAAAAAATATTGAAAGACAAGTTACATGTTGTATTCTGACACATTAGATTACATTACCTTTCAGACTGCATGGAGACTGGCTACTGAGCCAGCAGAGCTGAGCCGACAGGCCATGGCTGAGATCCAATGAAAAAAGTTCTCCTTTAATTTCATGTAGAAGTGGGAAGATTTGTCTTCTTTGTCCTCCTTCCTCGGTCTACTTGAAACACTTTAAGTTTAGAATACTTCAATTGCAGAGGTTAACTACTGTGTTTAGCTTAGTAGCTTGCTATGGTAGTGGCAGTCGTCTGTTGTGCCAGTGCTGTGATCCCATAGCCTGCGCAATGTGATGTAAAAAAAGAGGAGTATAAAAGCAAGTATTTGGGTGTTTTTTATTATCTACAGGGCTTTAATCATGTTAAAACACATATTTAGAAAACTAAAAACTGGTTTTCTGTGCTCTCGGTATGAAGAAATATTTGTTTATTAATAGTGAATCCTAATTAGATCCGGATCCAATTAACCTAACTCTATTGTTTGTTTGTTTTTGGCAATTCCTGCAAATAAACTGATCTCATTTGCCACTTTTTCCGCCTCAAAGAAAGAGAAGGCTTAAACATTCAGATCAAAGCAGTATACATAGAGTAGATGCACAGTCTTCCGCCTCCGGTCTTGCCGGTTTCAGCAGCTAGCTCAACAGCATTGTCAGGTTTTCCGCTGCTTAGTCATGCCTCAGTCAAAACTGTTGTCCAAAAGTTATAACTCATCCAGTTCATTCACTAAAGACTGCATATTAGTGAGGAAATGCCGGGTAATCAGAGCCTGTGCAATGTTAGCTTCAGCTTAGCCCGTCTTTGCTTACTGTTGGATGCCGCTTCAAGCACTTCCGCCCTGCTGGGTGGTATGTGTAGATTCCGGTACTGTGCAATTCAATAGCCAATAGCTCTATTCTCCAGTGAATCATGTTAAACCAGACCCAATATGAGTAAATTAATAACTACAAATCTGCAAGAGATTGTAGTTATAGCTTCGCTGTGTGTGTGCGCCACCATCTTGATTATATGTCTTCTGTCAAACACACATAGACAGATTATTAATCTCCAAGAGAAATTGAAAGTATTATATATACAATAGATATATAAATATATAGACTCCTGATCAAAAAATGACAAAAAAAATCTTCAAACCAGAACAAAAATTGTTCTCAGTAGGACTCAGTAATGAGTAGATAGAAATAGAGATACGCATACTGATATTGTATAATTAGGAGGAAGGTGTGTCCGTAGGAGGAGAGAGATGAGGAATGCTAAGAGTCTAGAACTAAGAGTTGGGACTTTGAATGTTGGAATTATGACAGGAAAAGGTAGAGAATTAGTTGACATGATGCAGAGGAGGAAGGTAGACATACTGTGTGTCCAGGAGACCAGGTGGAACGGTAGCAAGGCTAGAAGCTTAGGAGCAGGGTTCAAGCTGTTCTATCATGGTGTAGATAGGAAGAGAAATGGAGTAGGGGTGATTTTGAAGGAGGAGTTTTCTAGCAACGTCCTGGAGGTAAAAAGAGTGTCAGATAGAGTGATGAGTCTGAAGCTAGAAATCGAAGGTGTGATGTTCAATGTTGTTAGTGGGTATGCTCCACAGGTAGGATGTCAGATGGAGGAGAAAGAGAAATTCTGGTCAGACCTGGATGAAGTGATGCAGAACATCCCTAGAAGTGAGAGAGTTGTCATTGGTGCGGACTTCAATGGGCATGTTGGTGCAGGAAACAGAGATGATGAGGAGGTGATGGGCAAGTTTGGTATCCAGGAGAGGAACGCAGAAGGACAGATGGTGGTCGACTTTGCAAAAAGGATGGAAATGGCTGTAGTGAATACTTTCTTCCAGAAGAGACAGGAACATAGGGTGACCTACAAGAGTGGAGGTAGGAGCACACAGGTAGACTACATCTTGTGTAGAAGGTGTAACCTGAAGGAGGTCAGTGACTGCAAAGCAGTGGTAGGTGAGAGTGTAGCCAGACAGCATAGGATGGTGGTGTGTAGGTTGACTCTAGTGGTGAGAAGGATGAAGAGGGTAAAGGCAGAGCAGAGGACAAAATGGTGGAAGCTGAAAAAGGAGGAGTGTTGCGTGACATTTAGGAAGGAGTTGAAAAAGGCTATGGGTGGCCAGGAAGTCCTTCCAGATGACTGGACAACTACAGCTACTGTGATCAGGGAGACAGGTAGGAGAGTACTTGGTGTGTCATCTGGAAGGAAAGTAGATAAGGAGACTTGGTGGTGGAATGAGGAGGTGCAGGAGTGTATACAGAGTAAGAGGTTAGCTAAGAAGAAGTGGGACACTGAGAGGACTGAAGAGAGTAGACAGGAGTACAGAGAGATGCAGCGTAAGGTGAAAGTAAAGGTGGCAAAGGCCAAACAAGGGGCTTATGATGACTTGTATGCTAGGTTGGACAGCAAGGAGGGAGAGAAAGATCTATACAGGTTGGCAAGGCAGAGGGACAGAGATGGGAAGGACGTGCAGCAGGTTAGGGTGATGAAGGATAGGGATGGAAGGGTATTGACAGGTGCCAGTAGTGTCATGGGAAGATGGAAAGAGTACTTTGAAGAGTTGATGAATGAGGAAAATGAGAGAGAACAAAGAGTAGAAGAGGTGACTGTTGTGGACCAGGAAGTAGCAAAGATTAGTAAGGAAGAAGTGAGGAGGGCATTGAAGAGGATGAAGAATGGAAAGGCACTCGGTCCTGATGATATACCTGTGGAGGTATGGAAGTGTCTAGGAGAGGTGGCAATAGAGTTCCTGACCGGGTTGTTTAACAAGATCTTAGATAATGAGAAGATGCCTGAGGAATGGAGGAGAAGTGTGCTGGTGCCCATTTTTAAGAACAAGGGAGATGTGCAGAGTTGTGGCAACTACAGAGGAATAAAGCTGATGAGCCATACAATGAAGTTATGGGAAAGAGTAGTTGAAGCTAGACTAAGGGCAAACGTGAGCATTTGTGAGCAGCAGTACGGTTTTATGCCAAAAAAGAGTACAACAGATGCAGTATTTGCTTTGAGGATGTTGATTGAGAAGTACAGGGAAGGTCAGAGGGAGCTGCATTGTGTTTTTGTAGATCTGGAGAAAGCTTATGACAGGGTGCCCAGAGAGGAACTGTGGTATTGTATGAGGAAGTCTGGAGTGGCAGAGAAGTATGTTAGAGCGGTGCAGGACATGTACGAGGACTGTAAGACAGTAGTGAGGTGTGCTGCAGGTGTGACAGAGGAGTTCCGAGTGAAGGTGGGACTCCATCAGGGATCAGCTCTGAGCCCCTTCTTGTTTGCTATGGTGATGGACAGGCTGACGGACGAGGTTAGACAGGAATCTCCATGGACTATGATGTTTGCAGATGACATTGTGATATGTAGTGAGAGCAGGGAACAGGTGGAGGAGAAGCTTGAGGGGTGGAGGTTTGCCCTGGAAAGGAGAGGAATGAAGGTCAGCCGCAGCAAGACGGAGTACATGTGTGTAAATGAGAGGGACCCAAGTGGAAGAGTGAGGTTACAGGGAGAAGAGATAAAGAAGGTGGAGGATTTTAAGTACTTAGGGTCAACAGTCCAGAGCAATGGAGAGTGTGGAAAAGAGGTGAAGAAGCGTGTGCAGGCAGGCTGGAATGGGTGGAGAAAAGTGTCGGGTGTGATGTGTGATAGAAGAGTTTCAGCTAAAATGAAAGGAAAGGTGTACAAAACTGTGGTGAGACCAGCCATGTTGTTTGGTTTAGAGACAGTGCCGCTGAGGAAAAGACAGGAGGCAGAGCTGGAGGTAGCAGAGATGAAGATGCTGAGGTTCTCTTTGGGTGTGACCAGGATGGACAGGATCAGGAATGAGCACATCAGAGGGACAGCACATGTTAGAGGTTTTGGAGATAAAGTCAGAGAGGCCAGACTGAGATGGTTCGGACATGTCCAGAGGAGAGATAGTGAATATATTGGTAGAAGGATGCTGAGTTTTGAATTGCCAGGCAGGAGGCCTAGAGGAAGACCAAAGAGGAGGTTTATGGATGTAGTGAAAGAGGACATGAAGGTAGTTGGCGCAAGAGAAGAGGATACAGAAGACAGAGTTAGATGGAGGCAATTGATTCGTTGTGGCGACCCCTAACGGGATAAGCCGAAAGGAAAAGAAGAAGATTGTTTTCTCATACGATAAAATCAACAGATTAGGGCGGACAAGTGGAAGCACTTCTGCAGGAGATAATCCAGCCAACATCTTGTCTCTTTTAATGCACAGCATAGGACACTTGGTCAGGAGCGGTGGTGATGCTAGAGCGGCGCCCCTCTCTGACAACAGGTCCGCAAAGCTCTGGGCCTCTCTCCAAAATAATTAAGTAAATTAAATAATTATTACATTCCGCACTAATAACCATCCATCCATCTATTTTCTATACCGCTTATCCTCATTAGGATCGCGGGTATGCTGGAGCCTATCCCAGCTGACTTCGGGCGGGAGGCCGGGTACACCCTGGACTGGTCGCCAGCCAATTGCGTGGCACACTTGTGGACAAACAAACATTCACACATTCATACAATTTAGAGACGCCAATTAATCTAACATGCATGTTTTTGGAATGTGGGAGGAAACCGGAGTACCCGGAGAAAACCTACACACACACGGGGAAAACATGCAAACCCCACACAGAGATGCCCAGAGATTCGAACCCGGATCTCCTGTCTAACATGCTAACCACTCGAGCACCATGCAGCCCCACACTAATAACCATTATATTTATTAATCAAAATTCTCTTGTATGCATAAAAATGATATATACTGTACAAAATCTACATCTAAATCTACACAATATGTGTACAGTAACTCTAATATTTATTTATAACACATTGATATGATTAATATGTTGATATGATGATGGTATAATAAAGAGTAATGTCACATTAGTATTGGTAAGATGTACAGGGTATAAAACAATAATAATACTGCAAATTGCACATGTGTGTAGGTGTACTGATGTATTGATGTAGTGTATTGATTATGTATTATAACGAATTACATGCTGCATATCGGGTTAATAAGCTTTAGTGTAATGAACAGGGGGTGAGAGTAAATAAGCTTGTCTTCATCCCACTCCTTTTCGAGCCAACTGTTTTCTGTCTATATGTGTATTTTGATTGTTTTGTTCTGTGTATCTTGTGCGGCTCGTAATAAATATAATCAATCAGTCAATATGTATTGTATGTATATGTATAAGTTTTTGTATATTTTTATATATATATACATAAATACAGATGCACATAGAAATATTGTTAAATTGTCACTATCATTTAAAAAAAAATAAAAATAAAAATAAGAAAACGTATCTTCATTTCTGTAATTACTTTCTTCTAATTATATAACAATTTAAATGATATTAAAAAATATTTTAAATAATTTGTTCCTGCAGCATTGCAACTTTTGTTATATACAGTATCGTGCAGACTTTTGATTGGTCACTTGTTGCTAGGCAAAATCGTTTTACTGCAGTAGTGAGTCTATGGCTGTTGATACAAAAAGGAGTCAGTGTGATGCAACCACAATAACCTCTGTGTGTTAAACCTAAGCAAGAACCCTAATGACTTTAAAGCATCGCTGACTCATGATGTCACATGCATGTTGTTGTTTTATTTAGCAGTGCTGCTTCAGTTTCAAATTTCATTCACATTCAACAGCGTTCTAGTGAATTCTTTTTGTCTTTAACCGACATGATTAATTGTGGAGCACACACACAGACACACACGTGACATCACTGAGCTGCTTGTGAGTGGGTCGGAAGGACAAAAGACCACAGATTTCTTGAATCCGGCTGTAGCCTGACAGCAAAAGCGTGGGAGTTGGAGAGGAAGCCAAAGACTCTTCCGAGTCATAAACGTTTGTCACTCTGCATTGGGTTAGCACATAACAGCTAACATCAAGGATACTTTTCATAACATATCATAGCGAGATAAAAAAATGACGGTGTTACTTTGTTTGTACAGCAGCAGAGTAAAACTCTGTATTATAAAATACATTTACATATCTCTGCACCTGGATAATGATTAACCAAATGGTGACATCATCTCTGTATCACTCTTCCTGATGACTGTTGTTACGCCTCTGTGTACTCTCTGCTATCTATGTACATACTTATAATACTACTGGGAGTGCAACAGTACATTATAGTGATGGTGGTCAATTGGACATAGCAGTGAATAGAAGACTGACTAGACTAACTCTCCTCATTATTGTCATTATGAGTTTTTCTCTAGTTACACCATTACATCCTATCCACTCTTCCGGCCCAAAGTTAGTCACGTCCGGCTTTCAGAAGCGCGTGGGAGGTCTGAGTGCTTTCGGGAGCTTGTTTTTGTTTTTTGTTTTTTGTGTGTGTGAATAGTCTGCAATTCAAATCACATTCACTGCACATGTGCACAGTTACTGTATATTCATCAAATCTGTATCTGTATGCATTTGAAAATAGCCATCTATCTATTTTCTATACCGCTTGTCCACATATGGATCGTGGGGTATGCTGGAGCCTATCACAGGAGACTTCGGGCAAGAGGACACCCTGGACTGGTGCCAACCAATTGCGCCTCAAGGCTCTGGGTTTTTGCCCAACCGGTCTACCTGTGCTTTGTGGAAAAGGCATTCAACAGCGTCCCTCGTGGTGTCCTGTTGGGGGTGCTCCGGGAGTATCTGATTGGTGGCGCGCTACTACATGCCATTCGGAGCTTTTGCTTTGTCAATAGTCACACCGGTAAACGATGGCCTCAGCCAAGGCTGCCCTTTGTCACCGATTCTATATGGCCAAGGGGGCAAGTGAGTCCAGCTTGGTGACCTTAGGATCTCGTCTCTTTTATTCACAGATGATGTGGTCCTAGCGGCATCAGCAGGCCTCATCACCTTCAGGAGATACTTCTCAGGGTCTTGTTCACGAGTAAGGCACGGTTGGAACGTGAGGTTGACAGATCAGCTCAGCGTCTGCAGTAATGTGGTCGCTGTACCTGGTCGTTGTGTTGAAGAGAGAGCTGAGTCGGAAGGCGGTCAATCTATGTTTCCGCTCTCACCTAATGAAAGAACGAGATTGTGGATACAAATGGCAGAAATGAGTTTCCTCCATAGAGTGGCTGGACTCACCCAAAGAGATAGGAGGAGAAGCTCAGCCATTCGGGAGGAAATCAGAGTAGAGACGCTGCGCTTTCACATTGAGAGGAGCCGGTTGAGGTGGCTCGGGCATCTAGTCCGGATGTCTCCCTGACGCCTCCCTGGTGAGCTGTTCCAGGCATGCCCAGCTGGGAGAAGGCCCTGGGGCAGACATAGGACACGCTAGAGGGATTATGTCTCACAGCTGGCCTGGGAACAAATTGATGTCCTCCCGGTCGAACTGGAAGAGGTGGTTGGGTTTTTTTGTTTTTTTTTTACACTAAGGGATATGACTATGCAAAAAAAATAATGAAAAATAATTCTGTAAGTAGAATGAAACTAAATGATGGGGGTCTCTTACCGAAATATAACATAAATATTGCATACTATAGATCTAATTTAACATGGTATATAAAAGACGGTTACCTAATAGTCCAACAATAACATACAATAACTGTATACTCTAGGTTTCCCAAAGTGCCAATTGTGATATGGGGTATGTGAATAAAAATGAAAAACAACACTCAAAATTAATTATGAGTATGCCTGAACCCCTAATGGCACAAGGAGAACTAAGCAGAAGCGTGAAGTTGTTCATTGCACTTTGTGCATTATATAAACAAATACATAACTTGAATTATTTGGTGCACTGAGAGCATTTCATCTTGAAAATGTATATTGGTGTTCCAATCTCCGCACGGCGCAGTCACTGAATGTGGATTCCCCTAATATTGACCCTTGATCATTGTCATATATGTTTTTACTTTGGCTACTGCTTCATCGTGATTGTTAAACTTTCCCATTTAATTTGGTGGTAAATTAATATGCAGACTTAAACCGTGGGTATCGTGGGTGAAAAAACAAGGTGAAGCTCATATCCAACCTCTTCATAAAAGATATGTAGGATGAGTACACTCCCTCTGATCAGTGATCATGTGAAACCTTATCAAAATGTGACAATGAAAAATATTTTTGACCCGGAATTACTGTCAAATGAATTAAACAATTAGTTCTGTTCAGTATTTAAGTTAATTAGGATAAAAAGATTTACGTTATTTAAGTGTGCAGGTGTAAGGGGTGTATGGCTTCGGGTTAAATGTCTGAAGGGGTATGCCACATTTGAAACGTTAAACATAAGCGTATTTTCATAATGTACACAATTTACAAATTAAATGGGAAAGCATTCCTTGGACTATTCATCTGAATGAGCTAAAAAAGAAATGTTCCGTTCTACTGTATATTAGAGATAAAGATCATTTTTATGACCTAATAACACTAAGCAGCACACCAGAAAGCAAACATAACCAAGCTAGATAAACCGGTCCGTCAGCTGCTATGACTCAAGTTTTTACAAGCAATGTCTGTGTAATGATTACCATATCATCCCTTTAAATGAATGGACTTAATTGGAATTGTTGGACTTTGATCACAGCTACCAGTGTGGAAGTGGGGTGTTTTTCCAAATGCGGCCACCAGGGGGCAGAGTGAACTGCTGCAAGCGAAAAGCCGGATGAGTGACTCATTGATCCACCTGATCCATCCATCCTGTGTTGGATCATATTTAGATCTTATTTTTGGTAGGATCTTATTTTAGGGCCCTATCAAATCAGTTTTTTTTCTTTTCTTCTTTCCTAAATTTTTTTTGGCCATTCTAATTTTTAACATTTCTGGTTGTTTTTTTTCCTTTTTAGGCTTATTTTATCACCATTGTGAGTTTTTTGTGTCAGCGAATAAATTGACAGTTCCAAAAAGCCTTACATTTATCGATGTAACCATGCAAAAACAATTTTGGCCAGTAATGTAGCTTTGCAAATTTTTCATTGTCACTAAATCCTCAACAAACCATCATATCTGTGCTTGTGGTTAAAGAAGACGTAGTTGCAGATTTATGTAAGCTCTTTTTTTTTATAGCACTCTTATTATTTCTATGATTTTTAGATTTAACATACTTGAATGCATTTTATATTATTTTAATTTAAATAAAACATTCTCCCCTCCATTGAACATTTTATGAGGCTGAAGGTGGCAGGTAAGGAGGGGGCTGCTGCCTCATGGATAATTCGCCCCCCCATAAGTCTCTTATAGCCTATAGTCTATAAGAGACTTCAGGGGAGAGGGGAAGGTGGAGGGTGGAGGGTGACGGAGCAGTCAGTGGCCCATGTAAAAAAACCACGGAGGCCTGCATATACACAAACACGCCCACCTCCACCCCCACGCAAACACACACAATAATTTTGCCTAAAAATTTGGGGCAGACTGCAAGGCCATTGGACTCTGAAGGTTTCAGTTTGGTACAGGAACGGATCCTTTTACCCTTCTTTAGAACACTGTGTCTACTGTATTTGCGTATACAAACTAGCTCCGCGACTCCCCAACCGTTGCAAACAAAATAGTGAAGCTGTGTAATAATATATGTACCCTGACTGTGCTGCCTGTGCTGTTATTTTTATAACAAATACACCACGTGGTGGCGCTGTTGTGAAATCCCATGTTATGATCCTGCCTGTAAGGCTTTTAAAGCTTTAAAAAAGCACCAGGGTCGTAATTTGTGTTTGTTTACAAGTAACTCAGCAGCTTTAACAGCTTCCTGTCATGTGATCAAGGTGCTTCCAAGAGGTTGAAACACCTGTCATCAGGAAACGGTGAAGCATTGCTTCTATCATTATTGTGTCGCGGGAATTACCATGCAGGTGTAGTTTTTGTGTCTGTCTGCCTCTACGTCTGCTTGGCATGGGCACAGTATTAGGTACACCTGTATTATCTTACCTTTCCCATTCGAAAAAGAAAAACTTTCACCCATACCCAACTCTTGTTTTTCTCTTCCCACATACTCCGACAGCCAGTCCACCTTAAAAGACTCTTTTCCTTTTTTTTTTTAACTTGGTGAGTGGATGTGGCACACAACTACATCACATTGTATGTAAAAGGATATCAATTTTGTAAATATGGGTCATGTTATGTGTATTTTATTCAAAAAATAATATATTTTTTGTCCTACTTTGTTTGACAGCCCTTGAATGCAACTTCTAATGTTCTAGGTTGCACAGACAGGCTACTATACTGTATTTTCCCCCTTTTTCTTGCACCTTATATTTGGTCCCAAATGCTGATACTATGTGGGAATGCATAAAGGTAAGATTTGGTGACCTTATGAGTGCTAATGTGCCTATTTGGGTGGTGCACCTCTCTAAACGACAAAGTAGTCCTGCAGGCTCGTACTGCTGGATGGTGCCTCTGTATTCATTTTGTCCTTTTAATTTGATAGTTTTACACAACACTTGGTAAATAAAATTAATTAGATTGCTATAATGGATGTATGCTTTACTGAGGTGTTCTACTCTTTCCAGGTGGCTAGATAGTTCTACTAGCTAGACTAGCTAGCACGACTAAAGCTATTTACAGCCAATCTCCACTTCAGCCATGGTCGTCACATTGACAGCCCATAATTAGCAGCTCGGTGCCCAAATTTTGCTGTCTATATGTGCCCTGCGATTGACTGGCGACCAGTCCAGGGTGTACCTCGCTTCTCGCCCAAAGTCAGCTGTGGATAGGCTCCAGCATCCCCGCGACCCTAACGAGGATAAGCAGTATAGAAAATGAATGAATTAATTTGTTAACTTTGACAGCACTAGCTTTTACAATAGGTTCTTAACATAAAGGTTCTTTTGTAAGGTTCTTATAAAAGTTCTTATAAAGGTTCTTATATAAAGGAATCTCTGACTCATGTTTTGTTTTCCTGTTTGTCTATATGCGCCCTGGGATTGGTTGGTCATCAGTTCACCCCAAGACAGCTGTGATAGGCTCCAGCATACCCGCGAGCCTGACAAAATGGATGGCTGGATAACTAGTCCGTTCTTGTTATAGAGAGGATCTATGATTAGTGGTTTGACTGCAGGTTAAATTAAATCAGCAGCGCACTCCTGTCATACAGACCGTTTTTTATCATTGTAATTTAATCTATGACTTAAACAACAATAACAATAATACAATAATAAAGTAAAATAAATACCATAAAAACACAACAACAACAAAAAATGTAAAATGCAGGGTGCCCAGTGGGGTACATTGTGGTCATTTACAACATTGCGTTTTGGTTATTTTTGTTCAGGCATGAGTTCTCCGGGACCACTAGATGGCACTGTGTACACAACCACGCAACCACTTCCCCCTCCGGCACGTACTAACCTTATTCCCTATCTATCTAATTACACATTAGAGCTGTAATATGCCATTCCACATCCATGGGTCTCAGATGAATGGTTTCCCCCTCCGTTGCTTTTCTCATTCTCATATGCTCCTCCTATCCTTCCTCTTTTACCCCTCCTCCATCTTTGCGCTGTTCCGGCCAGCTTCCCTCAATTACTGTCAAAGGCGGTCCACAACATTGCGGGGTGTGTGTGTGTGTTTGGGGGGGATCTTCTTGACATGTTGTGTGTTTAAAGGTGTGCTAACGTGAGCTGCATTGATAACAGACTTTGGTTTAAACTGGAGATGCTACACGTAGAAGAAATAAATTGAAAAGCCCAACTTCTTGAGTTTTTACGTTTTTCTTTTTTTCCCCATGCTTCTGATGCTAAGAACAAAGCTAACAGGCTAACAAGTTCCAGGATATGCAAAAGCACACAAAAAATATGGAAATGTTCATCCTCCAATGACATACAAAAGCAACTAAAAGTTAAAGAAATGTTGACATTAACAGCTATGGCTGTAGGCAACCTCCTGATGCAGTTAAAAAAAATAACTCCACAAGATGGCAGTAGCTGCATATAAAATACTAGAGAAATTGCTCTGCTCCTCTGCATTGAGAGGAGCCGGAGCCAGATGAAGTGGCTCATCTGGTCAGGATGCTTCCTGGGCACCTACCTCAGGAGATCTTCAGGGCATTTCCGACCAGCAGGCAGCCTTAGGGAAGACCTGGGTCTGTTGGAGAGACTTTATTTTGACACTTTATTTTGTTTTGTAAAATTAAAAAATACTTACAGTATGTCATTCTTAGAATGCTGCATTTTGAAACATTGTGTTTCACTTAACCACAGAATCTTTCACAGTTACCGAGTCCGTCGTCTACAAAAGCAAATCCCTGCCTGGACCTCTGCTTAGCGCTGGTTGAAAAAGCACCGCTATTAACAGCTATGGTTATAGGCAACCTCCTGATGTAGTTTTATTTCATTAACTCCAGAGGATGGCAGGAGCTACATTTAAGTATCATGAGTGGTCAGAATCTTGCAGTTTTATTTATCTCTGCATGCACTTTTAACTTACACTTGTTAATAAATGACCATGTGGTTACAGAGCATATTAATAGTCGGAAGTGTTTAGCAAAGGAGGTCCCCACAGGTCTCATTCAGACAGTTGGTTCCCATGCAGCATGAAAACCAGTATCAGCGTCCTTGCAGGGTCATCAGGTCAGGTCGCAGAGCTTCTCCCATCTGGCAGACGTCTTCATTATGAGCTCAGCAGCTGGCGTGCTTCATTAAGAAGCCCTTTCAAGCCTCCTACGCCTGCAAAATACTTCACACATAAAATCCCTAATTTCCTGTCTGGCTGAGTGTAATTGAATCATTTGACAGAGGGAAGATAAGGATCATTCATTCTTGGAGGTGTCCTCGCGCGGCCGTCATTTATTGGTGTGTGTGTGTGTATGTGTGTGTGTGTGCGTGTGTGTGTACACTTGATGTTCAGCTGATGTTGGCATTGACATTTTTAATGCAAAATGACAATTTTTTAAAACGGCTCCTTTACATGCTTTAAGGGGTGGGAGAGCTATACAGAGGTGCCCGCATACAGTTTGCATTGTGCTTGTCATTTTTGTTTATTTATTTTTTTATTATTACATCCCCAATTTGTCAAATGGCATAAGCCACCACAAATTCTATACAGTGCAACCTCAGTTTTTGTCATAAATCTGTTCCAAAAAGCCACACAAACACTGAAACGTGAGAAAACCAAAGCAATTGCAGAAAGTAATGTGACTCCCAGAAATATGAACAAAAACATATAGCAGGAGTGTCAAACTTTTTCACATGTAGATATGCTAAAAAGTTATATATATTTCAAGAACATCTCAACTTGCTGATATAGGTGAAAAAGCTATTGTTTGTATGAACTTTGAGCTCCAATTTTCTACCTGTTTCAGCTTTCTTCTTGTTCTTGTAATAATATGACTTTATTATGACTTTATTCCCATAATATAATAACTTCACAACTTCATTTTATAAAAACACACTCCTTTCCCTTTAATTTTACAGCTCTATACTACTAAAATGAAATTTATTTCCACATAATATAACAAGTGTATTCTCCTGAGATTGTAACTTGTAAAATTAATGGGCATTTTGTCATTTTGATGTTCTTTTTAAAATCGTGAAATATTTCAACAATCTTTTAATTTTCCTTCTATTATTATGACTTTATTCCCATATTGTTTAAAATTGATTCCCATATTATAACTTTTCTCCGGCCACCTCTTCCAGCTCCACCAGGGGGACCCCAAGTTTTTCCCAGACCAGCTGTGAGACATAATCCCTCCAGGGTGTCTTGGGTCTGCCCCAGGGCCTTGTCACGGCTGGGCATGCCCGGAACATCTTAGAAGGGAGGTGTCTGGGAGATGTCGAGCCACCAACTGGCTCCTCTCATTATGAAGGCGCAATGGCTATACTCTTAGCTCCTCCCGGATGGCTGAGCTCCTCACCCTATCTCTTAAGGCAGGGGTCTGCAACCCACGGCCCCGGAGCCAGATGCTGCTCTCTTATCCTTCTTCTGTGGATCCAGTTGATTTATGTTTCTGTGTAGTCACTACGCCGTCCCATCTGATGGCGTTATGAGCCTTTCAAAGTTATGCATTTGAGCTCCTTGTGTGCCGTGCAATTCTCCACCAAAGTGCTAGGGGGTAGTGTTTTATGGTTTGCTAATAATGAACAATGCCGATACAAAGACGGGTACTAGAACTGGAATTAATCAATATGTAACAATGTTTTTATTGCGAATGTCAAATGGGTTTTGCGGTTCCAAGTGGGTGTTCTTTTGGTGGAAACGGGCCAAAATGGCTGTTTTGATGCTTTGGTTTGCCGAACCCTGTCTTAAGGTGAGTCCAGCCACCCTACGGAGGAAATTCATTTCTGTCGCTTGTATCGGCGATCTCGTTCTTTCGGTCATGACCCACACCTCATGACTATAGGTGAGGGTGGGATTAACCATTAAGATTAACCGGTAAATTGAGAGCTCTGCCTTTGTTTGTTTCTAATAATACTACAACCCAAAACAATCTTTGAAATTTCAACTTTATGCTATGAAAATGCCATCCATCCATTTTCTATACCGCTTATTCTCATTAGGGTCGCGGGTATGCTGGAGCCTATCCCAGCTGACTTTGAGAAGGAAGGGGGGTACACCCTGGACTGGTCGCCAAGCAATCACATGGCAGACAAACAAGCATTCACACTCTACTGTAATGGACAATTTACTGTAGTGTCACCAATTCACCTAACATGCATGTTTTTGGAATGTGGGAGGAAACCGGAGAGCCCAACCTCCGGAGAGAACATGCAAACTCCACACAGAGATGCCCAATGGAGATTCAAACCCTGATCTCCCGACTGTTTTGCAAATTATTTTTCCTAAATGTTAGTCTCTTAAAATTACATTTCCTTGAATAATTATTAAAGTACAGTACATGACAGTATCTGACATCAAAAATGAATCAATAAACTTAACATCACATTAGGTGGCTTGTTGGTGCACCATGAAGGTTGTTCTATGAACTCTAAGATAATTACTATCAATTCTTCACAGAGACAGAGTCACCAAAGCATGGAATCATGGAGTTTAGCCATTGCTTTACCGTGCAAAAAACAAAAACCGAGACACCTTTTAATAATTTACCTCAAAAAACAGATCGTATGAAATCCTTGCCTTTGCTGGCAAGAGAATGAATGCTGGTGTGGATGAAAGCAATGCAAGTATTTCCCTTGTTTGTCACTTTGCATTTTGTGACCGGAATGTGGCACAATTGCCATGTTACTTTAGGAGTGCGCCCCCTGGTGGAATCAAACTTTCTCTTGATTTTTAGTTGTTTAATAGGCATCCCATGTTGACACGTGTGTCACACGTGGTAAAAGTAATATTTTAAAACGGTGTATTTATCCCGCTAATGCGCTAGACGGGCTGCTCTATCAGGGCAGCTGGGGGTTAAGTGGCTCGCTGGAAGGCGAAATGATGATGGCGCTTTCTCACTCCTGGCACCCCGCCCAACCCACATCACCCCCCCACGACCACGGCAGGTACTTAAACTGGTGACATCATGGCTGCACGCTCGTTTGTCTTCTCTCGTCTGCAGCGCAGCAGCAGCAGCAGCAGCAGTGCATCATGGCGGCTTCACGCTTAAGCATTCTCCCAACGACTGCATGCATAAAAACTCAGCTTCTCATTAAGCTCTAATCATGCACCGCCAGCAACACAGTGCACCCAACGGGGGAGAAAAAGGCCTTCTTGAAAAGCGCAGCTTTTACTCATGCAGTTTTTTTTACAAGGTCAAATCCCAAAACTCCTTTAATTCACGCTTTCCATGTTGTCTTCATGTCATATTTATGATAATAACATGTGTATTAATGTAAAGGATGTTCTGAAATGTTGGTCAACCTCCAGGTTTCCCAATATTTGGTGTGAATTTGAATTTTTCGAATTCAGCCCATACTCCAAAGTGTAACACCCCCAAAGTCAAACAATTTAGGGTTTTGCTTATCTATCAAACCATCATCATAACACGTTATGGCTTCTTTGTGTTTTGTCTGTTTTGTTCTTACGAATAAGTGTTATAGAAGAGGAAAGAACTTATTATGACATAAAAAAGATATTACATGAGCAGAACAATTTATTATATAGAATTGACATACTTGAAGCAGATGACATTAGGTATTACAGATAGTTGATGTAGTTATTATAAACAACATTTGCAACATAACATTTTTAAAGGTCCCCTATATACAGTAGAAAAATAACTTTTTAGTAAGGTTCTTATGGCACTATGTGTCCCAACAACAGGGGTAGGCCATTGGAACGTAAACACAACATTAAAATAAAAGCATGTCCGAAATATCAAACCACACAGATTTTCTGCATGTAAACAGTTATCTCCAGGCACATGCTTAGTCCTCAGACAGGTGCTACTGCAGAAGGTTGCAAAAGGCTTTGTGTGATAGATGAGGGGGTGAAAGGGTGAATAGTGAGGTGAGGTGTGATGCATTGAGGCTGCATGTTAATTGAATGGGCACCGCTCCTCAGTCTCTAATTAGGCACAATGGCTGTGACATGGGCAGCACGGGAGCAGAGATCTCTTGAGAGACACATAAGTGGGCGAGTTGAAGGACGGCCACGACTAAGCGTCGCGCGATAACACATCCTGCAAAAGGCCTTAAGAGACTATTGTGAGAACACGCACACACACACACACGCACACGCACACACAAGTAGGTGTGCAGAAAGCGGATGAAGCGAGATGGCGCTGCAACAGCCTCTTCCTCCTCCTCCTCCTCCTTCCAGCTCATTGACTAATGTCACGGCAGATTGAGATTGCAGGGTGAGGGGGGTGGGGGCTTGGAGAGGCTGCGCCATCGGGGAAATAAAAGGAGTGACGTGAGAGCGCGGCCCACGTCAAGGGGAAGAAAATAAACACCTTGCTAAGCCCGTCAGGCGGCAGCAGCGCCGCCTGCACAAACATGACGTGAAATCGCCCTGCTTTCATGCCAGCGTGCCATTGTGCTGATGCCAAATCGCCGCCTGTGTGCCATATTGCGGCTTTGCGCGTCCACCCTCGAACGCGTCCAAGTGATGGACCGACTGTGGAGCCAAAAGTGTGCATGGAGACAACAGGAATTCTCCTTCAAGAACAGCACCGAACCAAATACTCTCCAAAAAAGCAGGTTTAAATTGGATGTATAAACACTACATCACAACATAGCATGACAAATGTACCCCCTGGTATCAGTGGGCACAGTAGCTTTGACGTGCCTGCAAACTGATTGGACACTAAGCAACTGACTTACCTACACTTTGCCATAAACACTGAAGATGATTTCGAGTTGTCAATGGATGTAACATGACAGTTGAGTGTCTACCAGCTACCTATTATACTGTTTGTGTTTTAGTGAACAATGAAAACAATTTAAAGCCTCTATTGAGCATAAAGTATAAGTATGTATTTGTTGAGATGGAAGACAACGCAATCATCAAGAGTGCTAACGTATGCATACAGTAGATCCTTGATATTTGCAGGGGTTGTCAACATTTGCATTACAAAATAAGTGCAAATTCTGGGAAAACTGTCTCTTCCGCAAGAATTTCTATGCTATCTTCTCCCCGTGAATGGCAAAAAAATATAAATAATGGACTCACCTATAAAAAGCCGTAAACGTTACATACGTGTTTTTGTAAAAAATTGAGGACAATTTAACGTTCAAAATTCTAACATACACACAACAACAAACATTTGTGTTTTTGTTGAAACTAAAGACCGTCTGTTCTTCCAAATTTGTATCCTAAATGTTTTCAGAAACATTGAGGACAATTCCCCCCTTCCAACACACATATGTGTTTTTGTAAATATTGACGACATGTTTTGGTATTTCAGGAACTTATCATATGTGTTTTTGTCAAAACCAAAGACAAATTTAAAGACACAACTTTCAAAAATTCTTATGTGCATGCAACGTACGCGGTTTTGTCAAAACTAAAGACAACTTCACCCTTCAGAAATGGTGACATGTAAATAATCTTCGTAGTAATTTTCATCTTCAACCAACTTGTGTTGACGTCAAAAACAATTTAGTTTTTAACAAACCTATTGTCATGATCTGTATGTTTGTCATCGTGACAGTTTTGGTTTTCATGTGTTTCTGGGCCGTTTCCTAATTTCTTCACTCGGTTAATTACAGGCACCTGTTTTCTCACGGACGGCATTGACGCTCATGGAGATGGAGGAGGAGTTGGCCAGGTACTCGCCGGAGGAGCGGGAGTACATGATGTGGGGTCCAGATGGCACGCTGGTCACTATAGCGTCGGTGTGGCTGAGATCCGCCACACACACGCCGGCAACAGAGAAACCCGGCGGTGCCGACACGGGGACGTCGACGTGGTGAGTCCCGTGCCCTCCTCCAAGCCTCCCTCCACCTTTCCCTGGTTCCTGTGGCGGTCGAGGACGGCGTCTGGAATCCGCCTTCTGGAGAGGGGGTTAGGGTGTCCGCCCGGATAGCGGAGGTCGCGCGGCCGCTGGCAGAAGCTGCGCCGCGCAAGGAGACTCCGCCCACTCCTCGTCCTAGGCAGCTTTCCCTGGCTTCTGCAGCCCAGAAGCTGCCGATAGCCGCACCTCGCTGCAGAACTCCGCCCACTCCTCGTCCTAGGCAGCCCAGACGCTGTCGAGCGCTGCACCTCGCTGCAGGACGCCACCCACTCGTTATCCTCGGCAGCCTTCGCCGGCTCCAGCAGCTCAGACACTGCTGGACGCCGCACCCCGCTGCAGAATTCCGCCGATCGCCCGCCCGCGGCAGTTCCCGCCGGCGGCAGCCACTCCTGTGGTGCCTCCCAGGGCGTCGGTCCAGGTGCCTCCTGTGGTGCCTCCCAGGGCGTCGGCCCCGGTGCCTCCTGTGGCGCCTCCCAGGGGGTCGGCTCCGGTGCCTCCTGTGGCGCCTCCCAGGGCGTCGGCTCCAGTGCCTCCTGTGGCGCCTGCCAGGGCGTCGGCTCCAGTGCCTCCTGTGGCGCCTCCCAGGGCGCAGGGCATTTCAGTCGCGCCTCCCACGGCGCAGGGCGTTCCTGCGCTTCCAGCAAAGCCCAAGGTTCCAGGCCTGCTTAGGCTCCGTCCCAGCCAACCCCCGGAGGGGTCTCGCCGGCCTCGCCTGGGTCGTCGCCCCGGCCGACCCCCGGAGGGGTCTCGCCGGCCTTGCTTGGGTCTCTTTCTCGGCCGACCCCCGGAGGGTTTCTGCCGGCGACCCACCACCTGACCTCCTGCCACCCTTCCCGTCTTCTTGTGACGGTTGGACTTTTATGACGTCTGGGATCCTATTCCTTGAGGGGGGGTACTGTCACGATCTGTATGTTTGTCATTGTGACAGTTTTGGTTTTCATGTGTTTCTGGGCTGTTTCCGAATTTCTTCACTCCGTTAATTATTTGCACCTGTTTTCCCTGCTATTTATGTTCAGGTGCTTGCGCCAGTCGGGCGTCGGCTCATTGTCAATTGTTACTTTTTCCCTCTTCCCGTATCGTTGTTTTGTTCCTGCCGCTGCTTCGCAGCATTATTATTAAAAGATTCCAGCAAACCTTACCGGCCTGACGTCCAGCTCTCTGCATCCTCGGGGTCGTTACACCATGCCGCGACGATACCGTGACACCTACGATAGGTTTTTTGTTTACATGAAAACATATTTTCTCTTAAACATGGTCCATGGTCTGTAGTAGCTATCAATAAATCCTTGTGCGTTAAGGAGACTGGTCCCAGTACCATTTTCCATCTTTCTACAACTGACCTTGAGGAGGTTTGGTTGTCAGCCAGATCATCGCTACCATGCGGCCATGTCTTACCTCCTATGGGCCTCATTATGAGCAGGAAACAGCTCCCTCCCTCCCCCTCTGAGTGGCACCGCAGAGAGGTGGAAATAAACGAGTCAGGTGCTAAATGTGAATGTGGATTAGTTTCTATGCCAACGGCGGAAGGACGCACATACGCAGCCAGCCACGGTCCCTGCAAGACACTTGTTTTTGTCCCTCACGTTGTCCGCGCCCCTCCTCTTCCCACATCCCCCCTCTTTCCATCAGCAGGCGAGATAAGGCTGGGCTGCGTGCCTGGTATTAAACCTTATCTTTCCAGCTGGGGCGAAGGCCTGCTGGATTTGACTGCACGGGCGCTCCGGTTCACCTCCAACGCGCCTTGTTTTAATGGCCGCCCATTAGCACGGCGCAGCGCCAGGCGGCCGCGGCTTTATCTGTCGGCTTTTTGATTTGCATCCGCCGGAGCGATGCCGCCTGTAGTCACCGAATCCGTGTCTGAACACCCGCAGATGCAAACATGCCTCTATTGATTTTCCGATTTAGACGTTTGTGTTCTGTCACTGGAGCTCAGATCCGCATTGTCTTTGTGTTGCTGTCGATGGGGGAGGATAGTAAACCTTCCTGCCGGCGACAAACGCACGCGAGCCAGCCAAATAGAGGGCCTGGGCAGCAAGGGGTTAAGGTGAAAACAATAACAAGGGTGGCGGCGAGCGTGCGCCTCCGTGGAAGTGTCAGCCTGCGTGTTCATTGACAGTGTCGCGCACCCGCCGCCCCCGAGAGCGCCGGCAGCCTCACAAAGACAGACAGCTCGAATTAATCCCACGAGGGGAGCGCGTGACAGTTTGGCAGAGCGGAGAATTGAAAGGGAGGAGGACGCCGAGCGGCGAGGAGGCGCGAGCATTTGTCAAATCATAATTAAATGATGAATCACTATTCCGTTATTGACGATACGGCCGCACGAGCCTACCTTGTTAGGGAGGGAAAAAACGTTGCAAATGGAGAAATGGTTGGCCAACAGGCAATATGGCCGAAAAAATGGAGAATTTATAGAGGCTGCTGTTATTCTGCAAGGTGCTGGTCACATGCATTGTTGATGACAGATACAGTATGGTATCTTGACAAATACAAATACACACAATTTGGCATTTTTATACCAAGTACCACCTTAAAAATAAGTAACACCCCAGAAAAAAATTGGCTATCCATTGTATTGTAATTTTAAGAAATCGTTTATGAGTACCACTAGATGGAACCTGCATACCATAGTGGTACACGTGCCCCAGTTTGAGAATCAATGCTCTGGAGCAGGGTTTGGCAACCTGTAGAATCCAAAGAACCATTTGGTCTGTTTCCACCAAATTAAAACACACTTGGAGCCTCGTTTGACCTCTAAATTGCAGGTAACTCTACATACTGTATAGAGTAGTCTTCCCTGGCCACTTTGTGGTTTGAATTTGTGGTTTCACTCTATCACACTTTTCAAAGCTATATTAGTTAAAAAATCATGCTGTTTCCTGTTAAATATGGCTTATTATTAGTCAAAAAAATATAAATACTGGAGCAAATTTTAAGCATTTTTTGCCTAAATGAAGCATTTTCAAGCAGAAAAATAAACAAAAAATTTAAACAAAAAATACAAATATAAGACCTTCAGAAGACGCGTTCAGGGATGCTGTGAATGATATGTACTATTGTACACTGGTGTTAATAATTTTACTGTAATGTTTGGTGAGATGCAAACGCCAGACTTCATTGCGGAACAACAAGATTTAATTGGAGGTTCAAATAATTTCACAACATGCACAATAATTCTTAATAAAAACACGGGCTACTGTTGCTGCCGTAGCGCAGACCAAGCTGAAACTCAACTCTGAACCCCCAAAGTCACTACCGGTTCGCCGGCCACTCCGCTCCCCTAAGGAATACATTTATAGCAAAACACACGAGCACGAGTCTTGCTTATGTCTCCATCCATCCATCTTCTTCCGCTTGTCTGAGGTCGAGTTATGGGGGCAGCAGCCTAAGCATGGAAACCCAGACTTCCTTCACCGTAGCTACTCCGTCCTGCTCATCAAGGCGGATCCCGAGACGTAGTTTCTCCAAAGTGTCCTGGGTCTTCCCCGAGGCCTACTACTGGTTGGACGTCCCTTGAACACCTCCCCAGGAAGGCATCCAGGAGGCATCCTGTCCAGATGCCCGAGCCACCTCTTCTGACTCCTCTCAATGTGGAGGAGCAGCGATTCTTTTTCAAGCTTCTCTCTGATGATGAGTGCTTCTCAGCTTATGTTTCTCATCTTAGCCCAGCCACTCTACGGATAAAACTCATTTTAGCTGCTTGTACCTTTGATCTTGTCCTTTCAGTTACTACCCACGCTCATGACCATAAATGACAGAAGGAACGTGGCTTAACCTGAAAATTGAGGCCTTCGCCTTTCTGATCAGCTCCCTCTTCACCACATCAGACCGATGCAAAGTCTGCATCACTGCAGATGCCCCACCAATCCGCCTGTCGATCTCTCGAACCATCTCACTCATGAGACCCCGAGGTACTTAAACTCCTCCACCTGGGGCAGGATTTCATCCCCGACTTGGAAATGGCACTTTTCCGAGCGAGAACAATTGACTCAGACTAGGAGGTGCCAATTCTCTTCCCAGTCGCTTCACACTTGGCTGCGAACCGATCAAGTGAAGGTTGAAGGTCACGGCTTGATATAGCCAACCGGACTATATCATCTGAAAAAAAATTGAGAGCCAATCCTGCAGCCACCAAACAGGAACCCCTCAATGCCCTGGCTGCGCCTAGACATTCTGACCATAAAAATAATGTACAGAATTGGTGACAAAGGGCAGCCGACTAATTGCCGGCAACACGAAACAAATTCAACAAACAAAACAAAACGAAACAAACACCTGTCATGCAGGGAACAAACAGTCTGAATAAGGAGGTCCGGTACGCCATATTCCTGGAGTATTCCCCCTCAGAATTCCACAAGGAACCTCTTTGAATGCCTTCTCCATGTCCACAAAACACATGTAGACTCCTTGGGCAAACTCCCATGAACCCTCAAAAACCCTGCCAAGTGTGTAGAAAAAGGGTGGGTATTCTGAACTGCTATTTGGCACATAAGCGCAAACAACAGCCGAAGGGAAACTACCCTCTCTTTCACCGGGTTAAGCTTCTGCAGCAGAGGATTGGACCACCAGGGCTGCCACCGAGGCCACCACCCAGCTCGCTCTGCACCTGATCCCTTTGATCCCTTTGAGTGGTGAGCTCACGGGAGGGGTTACCCATGTTACCTTTTCGCGCTCCGCCTGGCCAGACACCATGGGTGCAGATCCAGCCATCAGACACTCGCCATCGTGCCCTACCTCCAGGCCTGACTCCAGCGGGTGACGGTGACTCGTGTATGGGCAAAAGAAAGTCCAACATGCTTTTCTCTTTATTGAGGTCTGTTCTGCCTCTCTTTGCCTGTTCCCTTCTCTATGACCTCTTAGTCATGGGTTACCCTACCAGGGGCTAAAAAGCCCCCAACAACTCAACTCTTATGATCTACCGTTGCTAGTCCAATGATGGCTCAGGAATGAGCTCACTTATGTCGTAAATGTCTTATTTACTATATTGGGTAATATAATTGTAAAGGTGACAAAGGGGTTGTTATTTCATGTCTAGAGGGCTCTAATAATGTTAATGTTAATAATGACTGAACCTGGCTGTGGAAAACTTTTTAAAATGATTAAAAAAAACTAAGTTTTGTATATAAATACATTAAATATTATGTAATTGCATAGGAATTAGGAAAAAAAAAGAATTATTATTTCGTTGGAATTATAATATACTGTTAGAAAACACACAGTTTGTGCATGTTCATGTTATTTTATTTCACTTATTTATTCCCAGTGGTTCTTGAATGTGAGTGAGACAAAGTGAAAAACGTATTCAGATACTGCCACAGATATTTTTTCTTCTTCATCATTAATCCCAAAGCCGATGCTCTCTGTGAATGCACAAAGATGAGCTTTATTGGCGTTGTTCTGTCGGTGTTGTTTGTGAGTTCGCATTTTGTCACGATGATCAATGCTAACACACTACTGCTTTATCTATCTATCTAAAGTTGTATTATTACATTTTTTAAACATTTTATGGAAAAATATCCCTGAAAAGTTAAACAAAATAAATTTTCCAAAATAGATGCTGATGTAAATAACCGTACTATACAATACACGTTTATTCATTAGAGCAATACCTATGAAAGACCACTGGGTGTCGGTATCGCTCTGTAAAAACCTCTTCCCCATCCATTGCGTGTCCGTCAGGCAGCTTCAAAGGGTGAGGAACTTTACTTTATTGTAGTTTTATTATAAAGTGATGAATTTGTTTTTCTGTCACAGTTTGAAATGTTAAAATGTGTCTTAAAACGGTGAATATATGTTTTATGGATTCATTTGACATGTTATCCAATGGGAACGTTTGTCTCGGAGTGACTTGAATCATGGACACAAATATCTATCGACCGTTTTTCGCTCATCCATTTTCTCGAAATGCTGTCAAAAATCAGTCAGGTGTGCATTCATTAGGAGTATTGATAAAACATCAAGGGAGTGTGCTGGTTCAGCAGAGCTCACATTATTAGGGAAAGGTTAAGTGCCTGGTCGACATTTAATTTCCGGCCGTCATCCCTCAATCTGTGCTGCCCCCCCTCCCTCTCTTTGGTCGTCTTCCATCTCTGCTCCCCTCTTCCTTCTTGTCTTCCTTCCTTCCTGCATAAAGACTTGAATCATAATTCTGTGGATGTATGTGTGTGTGGGATTTTAGAGGGAGAGCCGAGCCGCAACAAAATGTTGGTTTCTCATTGGTTCCTTGGTGCACGCATACACACGTTGACACACACACAGACGCACACACATCGTCATTTAGCAGCATCCTCTCCAGCAGCCATGCTTTGCAAGATGGATGCCCTCTCGCACGCATTTATCCGCCAGCGCCCCAGTGCTTTATTATCTAATTTTGACAGTTTGTCCCGCCCACCGCGCACGCTGTACCGCCACTGACGTTCCCTCTAGGGACCTTCTGGGCGAGGCCTCTGCTGAACTCAATTGCAAAGTGCTAAATGTGCGGCGCCTCTTGAATGCTAATTTACACTAAATACAAACATAACAACACAGAAAAGCATTATGACAAAATGCAACAAAAACAAATAATGCATCAACCAACTCACTCACCTTACATTCTGGTCGCTATGCAAAGTCGCCTGTGGTCCAAGGTTTACTGATAGTAGGGTCCAAGAACCCTGATCTCCTGACTGTGAGGCCAAAATGCTATCCACTCAGCCACTGTGCGGCCTGCTTGGTAGAGCTGTGTCAGATAATTACAATCAATCAGCTTTAGGAGTTTTACATCAGCGCCACCATGTGATATATTTGTCATATAAAATAATAGCACAAGCAACAGTCAGGGTTGTTCTGACTAATTGTCACCCTTTTGTGTGCAGCGATTTTGCGAGTAGAAGAGTTAGCATTGACTACCGCTCACACAATTGTACAGACGCGGGCAGGCAATATGTACTGTATTTTGCACACTTACGTGTAACCATGCTGACAAAAAATTTAATTATCAGATTATTAGAATTATTAGATACACCCAAAATTAATTAATAAGTGTTTCACTTTTTCGAGGCCATGTCGGTTAGGCATACATTCACCAAGCAATACACTTTTTTATCTAATTTTGTTTACACATTTCTGCACTTTCTCTCTGCCCAAAATGTTTTTCTGTCAAATGTATTTCTCCCTTACAGCAGTGATTGAGGAAACATTAAATTTCCAAGATGATAAGTATATATTCTCATTTCAGATGAGGCCAGCCAATAAAATGGAATGTGTGCCCTACAACAAGTTTCCCCAGAGAGGTAATGACCTGCAGCGCAGCATATCATTCTACTTTTGGAGAATTATCAACATGTATGAGTGAGGGGATAATCTTGGTATGACAAAAGAGTTCTGGGGGTACACAAGCCAAAGAGGGTTTTAAAACACTGCAACACTTACTGTAAAAATGAACAGAACCTCGACCTTAAAACGGACTTATGCACTGAAGATACAGTACATACTGTACACACCGTAGTTAGGCAACCTACGAACTCCCTGTCATCATCCCAGTTTGTAAGGCTATGACAAATAAACTCTACAAATATGACAAACTCTACAGTATGACAAATAAACGCTACTGCACACACTATTTCTCCCCCTGCGCATGCCCCCCAAAAAACTCTGCGTAAATATCCTTACTCTACCAACACCTCAAAGCACTGTAGCAATAGGACAGGAGTGAAAACGACTGCTGTAAGATGCCACTGGAAGCCTTAGTTCCAATCCTGGATGAGGGTGGTGTATTGGTCGTCTGATTGTTGACCCGAGATGCATTGTCATTCGGGTGCACCCTGAGTGACCAAGCAGCCTTCTTTTGCTTGCTCTGCATGGAGACAGACTGGTAAAAGAAGGCCTAAACAAAGCATCCCAATGATACCCAGTTGGATAGTTGCGGCCAACGTGCATCTTTCCAAGCAGTTGAAGAACATCCAAGGAAAAAGGTTTCAAAAGGTTTCAAAACTCTCTCAAAAAGCCAGTGTGGCTTCAGGTCCAACCACGGTACCACTAAAATGGTATTTGTCCTCGGAGAACTTAAATAAAAATGTCATGATGAAAACCTTTTTTTGACCTGACCAACGCATTTGATACTGTTAGTAGGAAAGGTATGTGGCGGATCATGAAACATCTAGGTGTGCCCCATAGTTTCCCGGCATGTTTTTTTTTCTGTTGTTGACTGGAAACGACGTACACGGTAAGAGCTCTGCTGTTGATACTAGAGTTTTGAACTATTTTGGTGCTTTCCTGACTACACTTTATGAACACAAGATCAGAACATATTGCTGACACCCTCATCTTTAGGCAGGCAGGTATGAGGTATACATTCCTTAGAAAATGGTTCCAACTGCAACAAAACCAAACACAAAGTGAAATAATATTGGTCCTGTAAATCTGAATTCAAATTCAGAAACAGGGCCAGAGTGGCTTTTGGATGAGGAGGACGGCGTCTCAAGCCAGTTCTAGAATTTGACAATCTTTTTGAGCACAATTATTTTATGTTATTTAAAACCCTGAAGCAGGAGATGAGAACGATACAAGAGCAAACTGCAGCATAAAGAAGGCAAGATCTTAGAAGTCAGCTATTACAGATTGAATGTGTGCAGAACAACAGCCTCTATGGAAAACTCATGGAGATTCATGATGAAGTCATAAACCTCAAGGAGCAAAATGAACCACTGCGCAAGGATACCAAGGCACTACGAGTCGATATCAAGGTACTACAAGATAATAATGCTCTTGGTTTAAAAACCTCCATTGAAGAAAAGAAAGCATTATGTAGAGCGATGATCATGTGATATGAAGGCACTACTAGAATTGTGACTTCATTTTGAGGTAGCTGTTGCAGATTTTAAGCCACGTTAATGTGCAATAATTGCTGTTGTGTGAGCAGGCACATCGCTGCACTCTGTCACTCTATTTCCCTGTTCCTCAACCTCTGCACGCTCGTGAACACTGGTGGGCGCGCCGGTGTGCATGCTTTGTTACGTCTGGTTAGGTTTTGCCTGGAGAGCGGTGTATGGGCATGTTGAGTGTTCACAATGCGTGCCTGTTGGTCTCTCTCAAGGAGGTAAGGGTATCCATGTAACAAAACATTTTTTTGTACATATTTTTTTTATATTCTCGTGATTGACCAAAAAATTCCCAAAGATCGACTGGTAGCTTGCGATCGACGGGTTGGTGACCGCAGGTCTACAATCGTTTTCAAAATAATAGCAGTCCAATGTGACTAACCAGGTTAATCACTGTTATTACAATATTTGTATTGCTACATGGGAAACAAATTACCAGTAGGTGCAATATATTCTCAGAAAACAAACAAGGCGTCAAATTGTGAATTGTGACATAATGCATTTCAATGTAAACTGTATGCATGTTCAATTGTTTTTAAGGTTCTTTTTGTAAGACAGAGTAGCTAGTTTACCTGCTTGGCATGTTTTGACTACGGTACTTCTTGTAGTCATCGTCAGAAGGGTTGGAAGCAGCTACTTAAGCAGCCTACAGGACACGTCACAGGAACATCTGACGAAGACTACAAGAAGTAGTCGAAACATGTCAAGCAGGTAAAAAAGCTACTCTGTCTTACAAAAAGAACCTTATAACTATTAAACTTAAGAAGGCAGTATGAACTTTCACCAAAGAATGTATGCATGTTCACATCATTTAAACCATGGTTGTCTTGGTACTTTAAAGGGGACCTATTGGGCTTTTTATCTTTTTTGACCTATAAATGTTGATACAATGTGTATTCATTTAAACCATGTCGGCGTGTTATGTAATGAGGATTTGGAAGTGAGTCCTGTCAGCATTTTTGGATGGCCCTCCATGCTGTGTTATTCAGAGTTTTTTTTAACACTGAGTTCCCCTGACGTCACGCAACTTCCTAGTATAGACATGCTCAGGTACACACACTGTAGGCCTGCCCTCCCCCTGCTCTGCTTCGCTCTGTTGTCGAGAATTTCAATGTGTTAGCACCTTGAGCAATGGCTCTCAGGAAATGTTTGTTCCGATGTGAGGGAAAGATCATTTTGTTTAGCTTTCCCAAAGAAGCAAGCATCAGGCTAAAGAAAATTATGCTCATGTGTCAGCGGCACTTCACACGGGACTGTTTTATGAACATAGGCCAATATAAAGCTGTACTGTCCGACAAACTGTTGCTGAAGTCTAACACCATTACAGTGTTGCTTGATTCATGTTGAAGAATCAGAAAAGCAAGCTGTAAGTAACAATTTATTAATGTCCTAACGTTGTTGATTTTGCGTTTGTCTGTGTAGCATTATAGAGTACAGGGAGGGCATGCATGCAAATTAGAGCTCACCAATGTGTGGAGCTGCTAACAGCTGTTAAAAGCAAACATTTAAAAGAAGTTTTTTTTTAAAACATTAAAAGATAAATGGCTGTATACTATCAACCCTCCCCCCTCCGTGAATCACCACCTTATCATGGTGGAGGGGTTTGAGTGCCCGAGTGATCCTAGGAGCTATGTTGTCGGGGGCTTTATGCCCCTGGTAGGGTCTCCCAAGGCAAACAGGTTCTAGGTGACGGGCCAGACTAAGAGTGATTCAGAAGACCCTAATGAAGAAGAGCAAGAGGAATGACAGGCACCTCACCCGGACGTGGGATACCTGGGCCTCACCCTGGAGCCAGGCCTGGGGGAGGGGCTCGCAGGCGAGCGCCTGGTGGCCAGGTCTTCACGTGTGGGGCCTGGCCGGGCCTAGCCCGAAGAAGCCACACGGGAACTCCCCCCCGCAGACCCACCACCTGCAGGGGCAAGCATAAGGGTCCGGTGCAATGTGATTTGGGCAGTGGTCGAGGGCGGGTGTCTGGGCGACGAGAGGGTTATTTCCCTACGCCTTAGGGCTGGGGAAAGGGTCCTGACTGTGGTTTGTGCGTATGCACCGAACGGCAGTTCAGAGTACCCAGCCTTCTTGGAGTCTATCAGAGGGGTTCTGGAGAGCACCCCAGCTGGTGACTCCATAGTTCTGCTGTGAGACTTCAACGCCCATGTGGGCAATGACAGTGTGACTTGGAGGTGCGTGGTTGGAAGGAACGGCCTCCCTGACCTATACCCGTGCGGTGTGTTGTTGCTGGACTTCTGTGCGAATCACAGTTTGTCCATAACAAACACCATGTTCGAACAAAAGGATGTCCATAAGTGCACTTAGCACCGGAACACCCTAGGTTGTAGGTCTATGATCGACTTTGTGGTCGTATCATCAGACCTCCGTCCGCATGTTCTGGACACGCGGGTGAAGAGAGGGGCTGAGCTGTCAACTGACCACCACCTGGTGATGAGTTGGATAAGATGGCGGGGAAGGATGCCGGACAGACTTGGCAGACTCAAACGCGTAGTGAGGGTGTGCTGGGAACGTCTGGCAGAGTCTCCCGTTCGTCGAGTCTTCAACTCTCATCTCCGGCAGAGCTTCTCCTGCATCTCGAGGGAGGACCGGGATATTGAGTCCGAATGGGCTGTATTCCGTGCCTCAATTGCTGAGGCAGCCAGTTGTAGTTGCGGCCGCAAGGTGGTCGGTGCCAGTTTTGGTGGCAAGCCCCGAACCCGATGGTGGACACCGGGGGTTAGGGCTGCTGTCAAGCTGAAGAATGAGTCCTATCAAGCATTGATGGCTTGCAGGACTCCCGAAGCAGCTGACAGGTACCGGGAGGCCAAGCGGCATGCGGCTTCAGCGGTGGTCGAGGCAAAATCTCGGGTGTGGGAGGAGTTCGGTGAGACTATGGAGCACGACCTTCGGTCGGCCTCGAAGAGGTTCTGGCAAACCGTCCGACACCTCAGAAAGGGGAAGCAGCCCCCAGTTCACACTGTTTACAGTACGGACGGGGGCTTGCTGACCTCGACTGTGGATAGAGTTGGTCGGTGGAGGGAATACTTTGAGGCCCTTCTCGATCCCACTGACATTCCTTCCGTAGAGGAAGCAGAGTCTGAGGATAGACTTGGGAGTGTGACCAATTGCAGCGGAGTGGGCTTGGCGGGAGGCGTACCTTGAGGGGGTCCGGGGGTGGAGTAAAATACACAGAATGTTTAGGCGGGAGGCAGGCTGGATGCAAAGGCAGGATGCAAAGGTTGGCAAAGAGAAAAATAAATTGATTGCCCAATGCAAACAGGGCTTTCTACATCGTTTATAATTACAAGGCGTTACCCTTCGCGCCAGTGTTTGCCACATTTACCTCCTTTTTTGCAGAGCTGCCTTTGAGTATACAGTAGATACTCTAGGTGCCCACATACATACTGTAGATAGGTACAGTAGTGTTTTTCCCATTGTTGATTTCAGATTTTTTTGCATGCTTGTCAAACTTAAATGTTTCAGATCATCAAACAAATTTAAATATTAGTCAGTGACAACACAATGCACACAAAATGCAGTTTTAAATGAAAGGTTTTATTACTGAGGGAAAAAAATCAACCTTACACGGCCCTGTGTGAAAAGTGATGGCCCCCTAAACCTAATAACTGGTTGGGCCACCCTTAGCAGTAAGAACTGCAATCAAACATCTGTAATAACTTGCAATGAGTCTCTTACAGCAGTGTTGAGGAATTTTGGCCAGGTCATCTTTACACAATTGTTGTACACAATCAATTGTTGATTCAGGAGGAGCAGTTTGGTTTCCGTTGTGGTCGTGAAACTGTAGACCAGCTCTATATTCTCGACAGAGTCCTTGAGGGTGCATGGAAATTTTCCCAACCAGTCTTTTGTGGACTTGTTGAAGGCCTTTGGCCGTATTCCTCAAGAGATACTGTAAGGAGAAGTCTGGCAATATGGAGTATCGGACCATCTAATTCAGACTTTTCATTTTCTGTATGACCAGTGTTAAAGTTTGGTTTGCATTTCTGGCAATAAGTTGGACCCGTGTCCATTGAAGGTTGGACTCTGCCAGGGCTTCCCTTTGTCACCAATTCTGTTTATTACTTTTATGGACATAATTTCTAGGCGCAGCCAGGGTGTTGAGGGGTTCCGGTTTGGTGCTGTGCTTTTTGCGGATTATGTGGTCCTGCTGGCTTCATCAAGTCATGACTTTCAATTCTCACAGGATTGGCTTGCAGCCAATTGTGAAGCGGCTGGAATGAGAACCACACCTCCAAGTCCAAGTCCATGGTTCTTGCCCGGAAAATGGGTGATGGGATCCTGCCCCAAGTGGAAGATTTTAAGTAACTCGAGCTCCTGTACGTCGGTCTGTTGTGGTGAAGAGGGAGCTGAGCCAAGGGGCAAAGCTTTCAATTTACCGGTCAATCTACATTCATGCCCTCACCTATGGTCATGAGCTTTGTGAAAATAGTTTTCTCTGCAGGGTGGATGGGGTCTGCCTTAGAGATAAGGTGAGAAGCACTGTCATCTGAGAGAAACGCGGTAGAACCGCTGCTCCTCCACATTGAGAGGGGCCAGATGAGGTGGATTAGACATCTGGTCAGGATGCCTCCCGGAAGCCTCCCTGGGGAGGTGTTCCTGGCACATCCAATCGGTTGGACTCAAGGAAGACCCTGGATAGGTAGAAGAGACTATGTCTCTGAACTGGCCTGGGAATGCCTCAGGATTTGCCGGGAAGGGATGGACAAAGTGGCTGGGGAGAGGGAAGTCTGGAATTCTCTGCATAGGTGGCTGCCCCCGCGACCCGACCTCGGGTAGGCGGAAGATGAATGAATGGATGGATGGATACTAAAGATAAGCAAGCTGGTAGGAAAAATATGCTGTTTGTTAAAAACAACTATTTTTGACCTTGAGCTCAGGTATGCAATATTGAATCTTCATTTTTTGTAGGACCCTATGAGGTGGCGCTGACATATATGGGTGGGCAGAGAGGACAGCAGTGGACGTGCTGACCTGAGGGACTTAACAATGAGCTTGTCCGGGTGAAAGGCTAATTGCTTGGACGCGTGCAAGAGCAGGACTCCTCTTTTTTTCTATACCTCCCTCCACTGTCATCCATCTTTCAGCCCCAAGCTGGTCATTGCCATTACCGCCTCTACTGTTTTTTTTCTCACCAATCACCCCTTCCTTTCCCTCATCCCCTCATTCTTTCCTTCCTCCTCCTCCTTTTGCATCTAAAGCGCCACTTGGCAGCCTCTTCAAAAATTACAATCGCTCAGGGTTTAGGCAATTGGACCAAATGCTGCGCTGCTGCTGTGCTGCATGTAAGGATTGGAAAGGTTAAGGTGGGGGGGATGTCTGGGGTGAGATGAATGAGAGGAGGAGGGAGGGAGGGGTTGCTGAAATTAAATTACCTATTCAGTGGCTGAAACAATGCGTGACAGGGACAGGCATGGACGTAAGACGCTGAAGAGATCATAACTTGGCTTCCACTGTAACTTAATGCGTTTTACGTTACATTAGTTTATATTATTTTTGTCTCAAATTTTACATTCTCCACATGAAAATGGATATTTGTTGCTGAAGGCAGAAAACCCACCAAACTGTCATAATTCACATTTACACCAAATGGGAACAAATGTGGCTTGAAAGTCACACACAACGTTGGAAGGACCGCGTACTCAAAGGATTAACTTTCTTTAAACTGTATGTTTTGCTTTTTCTTTGGACTTCTGTGGCTTTTTTGCGACACTAACCTCAAAAAGGGATGTTATGAGAAGACTTGTGTTTTGTTTTTGCAACGGCCTTCTTTTTTTATACACTTGTGCGGCAATTAGACCTGTTAAAATGAATGAGTTGAGACTTGTTTGCAACACTGAACTTAGATGCGCAATTGTGGTCTTGGTTCTCGATTTTTCAAAAGTTTATAATGCTTGTAATACTATTTTTTTCAATTATTCTCATAAAAGTACTTTTTCCACATAAATTACGACTTCATTCTGGATTTGTAATTTGTATATTTGAAAATTATATAAATGTAAAACTACTGGCTAAAACGCTGTGGACTACTTTTTCATTCATTCATTTTCTATACCGCTTATCCTCATTAGGATCACGGGTATGCTGGAGCCTATCCCAGCTGACTTTGGGTGACAGGTGGGGTACACCCTGGACTGCTGGACTGGTCGCCAGTCAACCACAGGGCACATATAGACAAACATTCACACTCACATTCATACCGATGGACAATTTAGAGTCACCAATTAATCTAACATGCATGTTTTTGGAATGTGGGAGGAAACCGGAGTACCCGGAGAAAACCCACGCATGCACGAGGAGAACATGCAAACTCCACACAGAAAGGCCCAACGGAGATTCGAACCCTGAACCTGACTGTGAGGCCAACATGCTATCCATTCAACCACCGTGCGGCCCGGACTACTTTTTACTGTTTAAAATTGCTACTTTACTCTGAGAACACTACATTTTTATTATCCAGTATACAGCTATACTGTAAATGATGCAATATCGCTAATAAATTTTGGGCAGAGAGTGTGTGTTCTACAAAAACGAATACCAGGGTCTCTAATTGGCGCTGTGTAAAAAAACATTGGCCCTAACAGCTGTGGCTGAAGGCAACCTCTTGATGTAGACTTTATTGACCCCATTTGCATTTGAAGTAACCCAAGTGGTCAGTATCTAGGAGTTTCCTACCTCAGAATGTGCTTTAAAATATTGATATGGTCAACCGGCTGTTGGTCAGAAACTCAGGCATGTCTCACTTGCTGTATTCAGGCTGGCTGAGCAGTTTGCTTCTTTGCGCTATTACAACATTGGTTCTATAGCTGCTATGTTGTGCAATGTTGTACTTCTTCAAAAATTACTGTGCAGTCAAAGAGAGCTACATTTTTCATTCCACTTTTTCATGCACTCTAAATCCTTGCAAAAATTGCAGCATTCTCTAAAAATGCTTTAATGTTTATTTTTTTCATATAAAGTTTAAAATGTATTAGGTGTGCCTTAAAGCTCAATTCTGAATATGTTTATTATTGTGGATGATCATATTTTGACCACTACTGCAGTGAAATAAGGTGACAATTGCCGTGATTCAACATCAGCAACAGTTTGTAGCATGCATGCAATCTATTAATGTGCGCTTGTGTTTCTCGCAAGTGCGCGCCTCCCTGTCGACAATTTGGGGCCCTCCCAACGCGCCCACTAATCTTTATGCACTGTGTGACCTCCTCACAGCAAAGCCTGCTAAATATCTTATTCCCCTGGGCCTTTCATTGCTGCTTGGTGTCAGAAATCAATATGTATGAGGCGCGTAGATGGGAATTTCTAATAGATCTCTGCGGCCCAGCGCTGCTCTTCAATATCTGCCTCGGACTATTAGTGCCGCCTCAGTGGCGGTGAAATAACCGAGATAATCTTTTAAGGTGCCTTTCTTAAGGTGGAACCGCAACTCAGGGTGTGTGTGTGTTTTTTTCTTGCATCCTTGCCTTTTGTAAGTTCATACTTATGCATAATTGTGGTCATTAGGATTGGAATTAAGGATTTTGGAGACAATTCACAAAAGATGGACATTATCAGGGTTTTTTTTTTTTAAGGCGCTGATGGAGGAAGACTTCTTAGTGTGTGTGCGTGCGTATGCGCTCGTATCACAGTGCTAATTGCCCATATTCCTAATGTGGCGATGATTTGCAGCAGCACTTAGCCACAGCAGCAGCGGCAGCAACCTGACTCTCCTTTCTATGCTTACACCCCCGCCTCCACTCCACCTGCACCCCCCTTCACACACACACACACACGCACACACACACACACACACCCTCCTCCACCTGCAACCCCACCACGTTGAGGCGGAGAAGAAGAGACATCCGGCGTCGGCAGGCAGTTAGAGGATTGGAGGGAGGGGGGAAAGGAGGGAGGGTGATTTGTGTGTGTGCGTGTGTGTGTGTGTGTGTGTGTGCGTGCGCGTGCGTGCAGGTTGGCTCAGACGGCATGTGTGTGGTCTCCAGGGAGGGAAAGAGGCTGAAATTATTCTACGGTCACAAGCTGCCGCCCCACCGCCCCCACCCCCTCGCCTCCCCTCCCCCTCCTCTCCATCTTGCTGCGAGGGCCTCGTGTATAATCCTTGGCGCTCGCCCGCCTCGTATATCTGCCGTCCCTGAGACAAAAAGGTTATATCTCTCTCCTCCAGGACCAGCAGCCGCCGCCCACGAACGGTTCCCTATTATCTGCACATCATCAGCTCCCCGCAGCCACCAATTAATCGCTCCGGTGACCTTCATTTTTTTCACGCAATCTTTAAGGGGGAAAAATGCCTATACAGGTTCATCAACATAATTTAGCCTAGCAGCCAATCCCATTGCCCCTCCCCCAGCCCAGAACCGGAAATGCACATAATTTACCCTTTCCGCTTTGAATTCCCACCTCCTCGTTATGGAGGCGTCACACTGGAATAATTATGAGTTTCCGTTCAGCTCACGTGCGTGGTATCAATCATCATGATGGACCTATTAGGACATGTTTATACGTATTACCTGTTGATTGGCTGACGCCAGGAATATAAATGAACATACGCCCCCTGATTAGCACCTCTGCCGCAGATTTGCAAAGCCCCTCCCATCCTGATCCCCATAATTACCTCGCCCAGGTACAAGCATGGTAGGATGAGCCGCCAGGGGTGGGCATACAGTATGTGATGTGTGAGAGCAGTCACGGCGGGTGGGTGGGTGGATGGATGGGTGGGGGGTTGTGGCCTCTTAATTGCACCTTGCTGAAAGCCTAATCTGTACAAAGCAAGCTAAGAAAGCTCAGATAGCCTAGTCATGAGAAAAGATGAAGACACCCACTTGTGTAGCTCTTATACTCTTCAACTGTTGCACAAGGAAGAGTGAAAAACTGCCAAAACATGCTCCTCTGCTGTGTTGTCTGTGCTGTTATTGTTATGGCAAATCCACCACATGGTGGAACTCTTATTAAACCCCAAAGTTGGACCCCCATAACTTGGACCGACTTGAAAATTCTCACACAGCTCAGGGCACGATTACAAAACACCCACTGGAACTTTCTTCCAAACCGTTTTGAACACAACCCATAGGAGACGCCAAAAATGTCATTAAACTTTTATTACGTGACTGTACGTGGCGTTTGCTAACAGACTTTTGCCCTTTACCAGACGACCACATTCTCTTCCATGCACCTTCAATCTGTTCAGATTTTTTCCTAAATAAATGAAATAGACAATTTAGGCAATTTTCTCGGCTGAGAAGAAGATTTGCCTACATCGGTGAATACATTAATCCAAGTCTTGCACGATAAACTACCCCTTCCATGACTGAATGGATGTAAATCAGATATGTATGCGATGCGGCTGCAGTGTGAATGCTCAGGTTGCATATATAAAGGAGTGCAAAATTATCAGGCAAGTTGTATTTTTGAGGATTAATTTTATTATTGAACAACCATGTTCTCAATGAACCCCAAAAACTCATTAATATCAAAGCTGAATAGTTTTTTAAGTAGTTTTTAGTTTTAGCTATTTTAGGAGGATATTTGTGTGTGCAGGTGACTATTACTGTGAATAATAATAATTATTCACATAATAATAATAACAATAATAATTTGTGAATAACAAAACCAAAACAAATCAGTGAGCAATGTAGCCACCTTTCTTTGCAAGGACACTCGAAAGCTTGCCATTCATGGATTCTGTCAGTGTTTTGATCTGTTCACCATCAACATTGCGTGCAGCGGCAACCACAGCCTCCCAGTCACTGTTTAGAGAGGTGTACTGTTTTCCCCCCTTGTAAATCTTACATTTGATGAGACCCCACAGGTTCTCTATGGGGTTCAGATCAGGTGAACAAGGAGGCCATGTCATTAGTTTTTCCTTCTTTCAGACCCATTCTTGCCAGCCACGCTGTGGAGGACTTGGACGCGTGTGATGGAGCATTGTCCTGCATGAAAATCATGTTTTTCTTGAAGAATGCAGACTTCTTCCTGTACCACTGCTTGAAGAAGGTGTCTTCCAGAAACGGGCAGTAGGACTGGGAGTTGAGCTTGACTCCATCCTCTACCCGAAAAGGCCCCACAAGCTCATCTTTGATGATACCAGCCCAAACCAGTACTTCACCTCCACCTTGCTGGCGTCTCAGTCGGACTGGAGCTCTCTGCCCTCTACCGATCCAGCCACGAGCCCATCCATGAGGCCCATCAAGACTCACTCTCATTTCATCAGTCCATAAAACCTTAGACAAATCTGTCTTCAGATATTTCTTGGCCCAGTCTTGACGTTTCAGCTTGTGTGTATTGTTCAGTGGTAGTCGTTTTTTAGCCTTTCTTACCTTGGCCATGTCTCTGAGTATTGCACACCTTGTGCTTTTGGGCACTCCAGTGATGTTGCAGCTCTGAAATATGGCAAAACTGGTGGCAAGTGGCATCTTGGCAGCTGCACGCTTGACTTTTCTCAGTTCATGGGCAGTTATTTTGCGCCTTGGTGTTTCCACACGCTTCTTGCGACCCTGTTGACTATTTTGAATGAAACGCTTGATTGTTCGATGATCACGCTTCAGAAGCTTGGCAATTTTAAGAGAGCTGCATCCCTCTGCAAGATATCTCACTATTTTTGACTTGTCCTTCTTTTGACCCATTTTTGCCAAAGGAAAGGAAGTTGCCTAATAATTATGCACACCTGATATAGGGTGTTGATGTAATTAGACCACACCCCTTTTCATTACAGAGATGCACATCACTTAATATGCTTAATTGGTAGTAGGCTTTCCAGCCTATACAGCTTGGAGTAAGACAACATGCATAAAGTGGATTATGTGGTCTAAATACTCATTTGCCTAATAATTCTGCACTCCCTTGTATCCGACATATACATCATGGAATGGCGTGTATTGCCTTGCTTACAGAGACTTTAAAGGTAGGCAATCAAGGAAATACTTCGTTTATCGTGCAAGACTTGGGTAAATGAACTCACCGATTTAGGCAAAAGTGCTTCTCATCTGACAATGATTTTTATAAGTTCACCACTCCACCACGCCACTCCACCCACACGCTCCTTGGAACAGACGTGGCAACAAGTTGCCTACAAACTTCCATCCATCCATTTTCTATACCGCTTATCCTCATTAGGGTCGCGGGTATGCTGGAGCCTATCCCAGCTGACTTTGGGCGAGACACCCTGGACTGGTCGTGTCTACAAACTTTCATACCAAAATTCTTGCCATCTTTCTTTTTCATCTTCTACACGGAATTTTTTGCTTGAGAAGTTATTGACTCCCTTTGCATAAAATCTTTGAAATTGGAGAGGATGCTTGTAATCTCTGATACCAGCTCTTCATGATCTAAATTTGATTCTGAATTCAAAATAGTTATAGTTTTGATACTTCAGGTATATGATTCTGTCCTTTTTTTTCTCATGTTGTATATCACCCCATTACCTTAATATACTTCACGATTTAAAATAAATCATGTTGTCTTATATTCTTTATGCTATGTTTTTAACAGCTGTACACTAGGTTTTAAAATTTACATGACATCAATTTACACATAATATTGAATTGGTATCCCTGATACTAACCTGAACATTACCCAGTATCAAATCTGAAATGAAAGTATCGCACATCACGGGAGCACACCCCGCAGCAGTCTGTACTTCCGTAAACACACGGAAATGCGAGCGATGTCGTGCTTCAGCAAATGCATGTCACAGTCCAGGCTCACATTACAAGTCGCATTTGTGAACGACTGCATAAAAAATCCGATTTTAAACAAAAAATCCTAATTGGGAATCCTACCCTGTAGTGTGAATGTAGCCTTTGTTACACAAGTAGTTGTTGCAAACATGACTACCGCATTTGGTGATTCATTGAATTTCATCATTATTGATACATTTGGGAGATACTATACACTGAAAGGTCTTTCTAGTGTGTCCCAGTTTTCATGTGGGTTCTGCATTCTTATATTTTATTGCATATTATTGGCCAAATTCCGAAGTCCTTCTGAGAGTGAACAGTATTAGGCTCAGGACCAGACTCCCAACAAGACAGCGAATAAGATTTTTGAACTCGAACATAAAAGGCCGTCCAGCTTGCTCTGAGGTTACCATTTTCAAGCAACTGTGGCACTTTCCAGATGAGGTACTTTAAGTAACCCCTCTTCAGGGAATCATCCAATCAGTCCACAATTTGACACAGATGCTAAATAATTAAAGCTTTGAGTTTTTGGCGATAAATTTGGGAGTAGTGTGGCACCAAAGTTTGCCAATTCATCATAAAGACTCCACATTGACTCTAGCACTGAATAGCTGTAATATCTCTTGTCTTTAGTTGCTACAATGTTTTTAAAACCTGGAATGACATCTGGGGTGCTTCGTGCTGGCATTAGTTGCCGTATATTGGGATCTTTCTTCAAACTCCCTATTTTGCATTCTTCTACTCGCAGGTTTGATTCTGTTAATTGTTAGGTCAGTGACATGCATGCAAGTGATTTGGGGATGTTCATAGGATTCACAGGTTCAGAGGTCATAGGCTTTTTTCCACTCAGCCATCTATCGCCGCTTTGGCGTGGCGGCTCTCTGATATCCAGCTGACGTCACACTGTGCTGTATTCCGGCTTGCAGCTGCAACCATGATTGCACACACACTCACACACAAGCAACCCGCTCTTGAACCCCCCCCTTCCCTCCCCCGCCCCGTGCCGCCGTTTTAAAGAGCCACACGGGTGGCTGCGCTCCACTTGACATGTGAGCCCACATTCTCACCTTGGAGACACAGGATGGGCACGCTTGCACGCTTTGATGGCTTAATTATCACTGTGGAAACAGGGAGCGGGCGCCAGGGGGGGGAGGGGCACTAACGTGCAAGCGTCAGCGATGCCGACGCACTCGTGGATCATTAGCGCAGGGCTAAAATGGCAGGTCCCGTAAGGCATCTAAAATGTATGTGCAATGGCTGATGGGAATTCAAAGGCTCATTTGAGGCTCATTGAGGGAGGAGATACCTCCTTTGCTTTAGGATTCATTTTTAACATTTAAGTACTGAAAAGTCCATCGTTGCCTTATATTCTACCAGCAGATATGTTCTTTACGTCAGGTAATGACCATTGGGCACCAGCTAGCTCAATGCTAAACCCGTTTGTGCCAGTATTTGCTTTGTTTAGGATAGATACTACAAAAAAACACTTTGAAGATGAAAATAATTACAACGGGAGAATAAAGTTACAATATTCCAAAAACGTTTTTTAGTAGTTGCAGAAAACCAAGTTTTAGTTTTAATGAGAGAATGTCGAGATTCAACTTTTTCAACAGTAAATGTAACAGTGAAAGACATTTCCAGAACAAGTACGCAGCTTTTTGTGAAAAGTACTAAACTGCAGATGGGCATATGGGAGGGATTTCGGAACTGCTGCGGAAGGTTGAGCAGAGCATGAATGAAGGCTACAGCTGCAGCTGCTAGTGTTGTAGCTGCACTGGAGATTGGAAGTAGGTGGAAGCCATTCACAGATGGAGCCTAAATGAAAGAATCGCTCATAAAAACATCACAGCATCTATTCCCCAAATAAAAAAAGAAACAAGAAATTGTTATTAGGCATGTACAAAATTGTTTTTTTTTTTGCCAATATTCGAGTTGCCGATGTTGTCAAACTCTCAATTTCTCATTCTGATATTAACCGATACTGCATTAATTAACACGTAACTTTGTGCAAGTAAACATCTGAGAAATATGTGTAATTAAGCACGGAAATGCATCGCTTGAGGACCTTAACAAGTTTGGAGAATTTGGCATCTTTCACGTAGGAAAAGGGCTGGCCATCCACTGCAATACATTCCATGATTTTTCGATTGACGGCTTTCTTACCCCGCCCCTAGCACATGCCTAAGGCAAAAGGTCACATAAGTCCCCCACTACGTGGCTGTTTCAGGCAATGCCCGTAACAACCGTTTTTTAAATGGGTTTTTATTATATGGAAAAAAACAGTTACCGATATTGGAGGTTAGGGTTAGGAAAAGGGTAGGGGTCGGGTTATGTAAGGGTTAGGGGAGGTTAGGGTTAGGGTTGGTTTGGTTTATGTTTACAGGGTTAGGATTAGAGGGTTAGGTTTGGGTTTGGTTAGGGTTAGGGCTAGGGTAGGGTTAGAGGTTAGGGCTGGTGAAGGGGGGTATAAAATTAGAGAAAGGGGGGAAGGGGAGAGGGTGAGAAAAGGAGTGGATTTAGAGATATTACATTTTTATGCCAATATCAGGCCGCTAATTTTGTTGGGCCGATATTACTGTACATCCCTTATTATTATTATTATTATTCAGTATTTAGAAAATGTGAGAAATGCCCCTCCCTGCAAAGGACAGGCTCAATAGCATGTCGATAAAAATCACCAATAGGCAAATTGATGAAATTCATTGAGTGCATATTGAATTGCCTGTGATGTAAATGATATTGAGCAGACACACTGATATGTGAACCCTGATGGTTTTTTTAGGTTAGAGTTGGCTACTGTCACGCTCTGCGTTGACACATCTTGGCCACTCCTTCTGGCGGAGCTATGAGAGGTCCCACAGGTGTGGTCAATCATCATCCTCACCACCTTCTTAAGCTCACCTGCAGCGACTGGATGGCACTCGGCTATTCCCATTCCTCGAGTCACCGCGACACTCTGCTCTTGGTCCCCACGAGAGTTTCCGGTGGGTTCTTTGAGGTGCCATCCAGTCCAAGCCTGAGGTCCACGGCTGTTTGGCTTATAGCTCCGCCAGGAGGCTTCTTGCTGGGGTGATATATTCCTTGTGCCTTTTCCGCGGTGTCAATTCTGTTTAACCCCTTACCTGTGACACCGTCGATTTTTGTTGGACACTTGGTCAAGATTAATAAAGACTATTTGGACACAGCCCTTGGCTCCTCTGCATCTTGGGATTCCAGAACAAGGTCCGACCGCACCGCGTCACAGAATAGCCGAGTCAAGCTGCTATGGATCCCGCAGAGGATGACAATGTGCGCCATGCCCTCTGAGCCCATGGTCAGCGGATCAGTCATCACGAGCAAAAGCTTAACGAGTTGACAACACTCGTCAGGGAGCTGCACGCTCAGCTGGCGAGAGCACTTTCCGCCGCCACGATGGAGCACGCGTCACTCGCGGCTGAAGGCACGACCGTTCCCCGTCGGGAGCCCAATATTCCCCACCCGACAAGGTACGGCGGTGATTTTGGACAATGCCACCTGTTTATCCATCAGTGCTCCTTGATTTTTGCGCAGCAGCCTCTCACCTACACTACGGAGGCAGCGAAGGTGGCGTACATGCTCAGCTTGCTCTCCGGGTGGGCTGCTAGCTGTGCGAAGCTAAGCCAGAACTTTGTTCCAGTTTGCCTCTTTTTGTCGCCGAGCTTCGGAGCGTGTTTGACCATCCGGTGAGAGAGAGGGAGGCAGGTGGCCGCCTTCTCGGGATACGACAGGGCCCCACGTCCGTGGCGGACCACTCTATCTCCTTCCGGATCTTGGCGGCGGAGAGTGGCTGGAATGATCAGGCGCTACGAAGCGCTTACCGGGCAAGCCTCAGCCCACGCGTGCAGGATGAGCTGGCAGCCCGAGACGAGACCCAGACTCTAGAGGAGTTAATAGCCCTGTCCATTCGAATAGACAACCGGCTGCGAGAGCGCAGCGCACAGCGGAGGGCGGAGCATCTCCCACCGGCGCGTCAGGCTCATCTTCCACCAGGGGGCGCGCGGACGGACTCGCTTCTCCCCCCCTCTGACACAGGAGGAGGGTCGCAGGAGGACATCGAAGGCGTCGTGCCCATGCAGTTGGGGGGTCACTGCCTTACGTCTGCAGAGAGGAGCCGCCGTCGGCGTCTTCAATTATGTCTGTATTGCGGAGGTGCTGCTCACTTCGTCTCACGTTGTCCGGTTCGCCCCGTTCGGCATCGCGCTGCCGCCACTGGAGACATCCCTCAAGGGGTGTCATCGCCGTCCACATCGGTTTCGGCCACATCATCGGCATTGGTGGGCCGACTTCAGGTGGAAGGTACGTTATCTTGGGTGGGGGGAACCTGTCCTGTCAAGGCTCTTATTGACTCTGGGGCAGATGAGAACTTTATTGACTGTGAGCTAGTGAACTCTTTTAAGATTCCTACAGTGGAGCTTGAGCGTCACAAAGATGTCCGTTCTCTGGATGGTCGCCACCTGGCCAGCATCACCCATCAGACGCACGCCGTCTCCCTGCTCCTTTCGGGCAATCATCACGAGGTTGTGAATTTTTTTCTCATGCCGTCCCGGTCGGCGCCGGTAGTACTTGGTCTCCCATGGCTACAACGTCATGGCCCAGTCATTGATTGGAGGGCTTTAACTATCAATAATTGGAGCACCTTTTGCCATAGTCACTGTCTTCGCGCTGCTCCGCATCCGGGTCCGTCGGTTAGTTCACTGTCGTCCTCACCTCCAGACCTGTCTTCCGTGCCAGTTGAGTATCACGTTGTTGGGGAGGTTTTTTGTAAGGACCGAGCGACTACTCTACCCCCCCACCGTCCTTATGACTGTGCTATCGAGTTGTTGCCAGGGTCGCCGCTGCCCGCCTCGCGGTTATACAACATATCGCAACCTGAACAACGTGCACTCGAGGAGTACATTTCCACTTCGCTGGCCGCGGGCCTTATCCGTCCCTCTTCTTCTCCCCTCGCAGCGGGGTTCTTTTTCGTTAAGAAAAAGGACGGTTCGTTGCGCCCATGCATCGACTTTCGAGCGCTCAATAAGATCACGGTCAGAAATAAGTATCCGCTACCCCTCCTTAATTCGGCTTTTACTTTGTTGCACGAGGCGGTGGTCTTCACCAAGTTGGATCTGCGGAATGCCTATCACCTGGTGCGGGTCCGGAGGGGTGATGAGTGGAAGACGGGCTTTAACACCCCGTTGGGACACTTTGAATATCAGGTGATGCCCTTCGGCCTGACCAACGCCCCGGCCGTCTTCCAGTGTCTCATTAACGATGTTTTACGCGACATGATTGGCCGGTTTGTTTTTGTGTATTTAGACGACATACTTATATTTTCTCGGTCCTTACAACAACACCGTCAACATGTCCTGCTGGTATTTCAGAGGCTCCTGGAGAACCGTTTGTTTGTTAAGCCCCAAAAGTGTACGTTTCATGTTCCTTCTGTGTCATTTTTGGGATTCATTGTGGAGAAGGGCCAAATGAGACCCGACCCTGCCAAGATCCAGGCAGTGGTGGACTGGCCCACTCCTATATCTAGGAAGCTTTTGCAGAGGTTCTTGGGTTTTGCTAATTTTTACCGCCGCTTTATTCGCAATTTCAGTAAAGTAGCCGAACCTCTCACATCCCCTAAGGTGCCTTTCCTGTGGTCTCTAGAGTCGGGCCGGACCTTCCAGCGCCTTAAGCGGTTGTTTACTTCTGCGCCGGTGTTGGTACACCCTAACCCTTCTCTTCCCTTTGTTGTTGAGGTGGATGCGTCGGATTCAGGAGTCGGGGCCGTGCTCTCCCAGCGTACCAGCTCCGATCAGAAACTGCACCCCTGTGCTTTCTTTTCTCAGCGCCTGTCTGCAGCTGAGAGGAACTATGACATCGGTAATCGGGAGCTGTTGGCAGTAATACTGGCGCTTCAGGAATGGCGGCATTTGTTGGAGGGTTCCGTGCACCCTTTTATCATCTACACGGACCACCGGAATCTGTCCTACCTTCGCTCCGCCTAACGCTTGAATCCTCGCCAGGCGCGGTGGGCACTCTTCCTTACCAGGTTTGATTTCTGCATCACCTTTCGCCCTGGATCACGTAACGGGAAGCCCGACGCGCTGTCCAGGATGTTTGCACCTGCGGTGGAGCCCTGGTCCAGGATCCTGGGGGCTGTGCAATGGCAGGTCGAGAGGCGTGTGAGGGACGCTATGAGAGATTCCGCCCCTCCTTCAGGCTGCCCCCGGACCGCCTGTTTGTGCCGGATTCACTTCGGTCGGAGGTTTTGGTGTGGGCTCATTCTTCGAGGATTGCCTGTCATCCAGGAGCAAGACAGACGGCATTCCTCCTCACCCAGCGCTTCTGGTGGCCCACCCTCCACGCAGACACAAAGCGTTTTGTCAGGGCCTGTTCCATTTGTGCCAGGAGCAAGTCGTCGCACCAGGCTCCTGCAGGCCTGCTTTGCCCCCTGCCCATCCCCGCTCGTCCTTGGACCCATGTTTCTTTGGACTTTGGACCGGCTTGCCCTATTCCAGAGGTTTCACGGTCGTCCTTACCATAGTGGATAGGTTTTCCAAATTTGCACTTTATCCCTCTTCGCAAGCTCCCCTCGGCACTGGAGACTGCTAAGTTGTTGGTGCAACACGTTGTCCGCCTTCACGGGATTCCCCAGGACGTGGTGTCCGACCGAGGCCCTCAATTTTCTGCTGCCACATGGAGGGCATTTTGCAAGGCCCCAGGTGCTACTGCCAGTTTGTCTTCGGGCTACCACCCGCAGTCTAACGGACAGTCTGAGCGGGCCAACCAGGATTGTGGAGTACACCCACAACACCCTCGTCTGCTCGTCAACAGGCCTGTCACCCTTTCATGTGGTTCACGGCTTCCAACCTCCCATTTTTTCCTCCCAGGAAGCGGACTGCACGGTCTCCTCCGTGGCTGCGTACCTGCGTCGGGTCATCGCATTTGGCGCGACACCAGAGCCGCCCTGACTCATACCGCCAAACGCAACCAAAGAATCGCTGACCGTCACCACCGGCCGGCCCCTGAGTACAAGCCCGGCCAGAAGGTATGGTTGTCGTCCCGAGGTGTGGTCCTGGGGGGTGAGTCTAGGAAATTGGCCCCCAGATTCATCGGCCCTTTTGAGGTGGAGCGGAGGGTCTCCCCAGAGACGGCACGGCTGAAACTCCCTGCTTCCCTGAGACGTCATCCGGTGTTTCACGTGTCTCGACTCAAGCCTGTAGTTTCCTGTGTCCTCTCTCCACCTGCAGCGGGTCCCCCCCCAGCTCAGCAAGTAGAGGGCCATCCGGCATACACGGTCAATACCATCTTGGATGCCAGGAGGCGGGGCAGGGGTGTTCAGTTTCTGATCGACTGGGAGGGCTACGGTCCCGAGGACCTCAGCGTTGACACATCTTGGCCACTCCTTCTGGCGGAGCTATGAGAGGTCCCACAGCTGTGGTCAATCATCATCCTCACCACCTTCTTAAGCTCACCTGCAGCGACTGGATGGCACTCGGCTATTCCCATTCCTCGAGTCACCGCGACACTCTGCTCTTGGTCCCCACGAGAGTTTCCGGTGGGTTCTTTGAGGTGCCATCCAGTCCAAGCCTGAGGTCCACGGCTGTTTGGCTTATAGCTCCGCCAGGAGGCTTCTTACTGGGGTGATATATTCCTTGTGCCTTTTCCGCGGTGTCAATTCTGTTTAACCCCTTACCTGTGACACCGTCGATTTTTGTTGGACACTTGGTCAAGATTAATAAAGACTATTTGGACACAGCCCTTGGCTCCTCTGCATCTTGGGATTCCAGAACAAGGTCCGACCGCACTGCGTCACAGGCTACATTTTTAAAAATGCCTACATAGATCAGTATTTAAATTATTTCAAAGTAAGCGTACATGTGCACTCTGCACTGCTGTTAGTTAAATTATTTTGTTGACAGGTAAAATTTGAAAAAGACTAAAACTTTTAAAAGTTTACAAGCAGTGTCATGTTTTGTGGCCCCAAACCATTTTTCTTTATTGGGAGAAGGCAAAATAGCTTTTTTGATGATAAAGGTTGGCAGCCCCTGAACTATATATTTTTAAAATTTTGATGTTTTTTAAAATTGGAATAGAATAAAAAGAGAAAAAATTACAACCAATATCTTAAAAATTTTGTTTAATTTTCATAGTACTGCAAAAACCAGTGAAAAATTACAACTTTTTCATTTGAATGAATTTATCATTCATCTACATCATTCATTTTCTGTGCCGCTTAATCCTCCTTAGGGTAATGGGGGTATGATGGAACCTATCCCAGCTGAATTTGGGTAAGAGGCAGGATAAACCTGCCAATCGCAGAGCTTTTTATTCATATAACAATATTTTTTGAGAAAAATAATTTGTAGTAGTACTTGTAAAATCGTTTTTATTATTATATTATTTATTTTATAACAGTCTTTTTCTTGTAAGTTATTCTTGTAACATTACTACTTATTCTTGTAACAATATATACTTATATTGTCATAACATTATTTTTTTCCTAAAATGTACTTAATTCTTATAAAATTCCAAATTTTTTTATGCCATATTCTCATCATTATGACTTTATTATTGTAGTATTTCTTTGAGATAAGATAACAGCATCATCGTCTCATATTGAGGTGAATGGTTGTACATTGGAGGTAATTGACAGCCGCTGTGTCTCATCCGAAGTGTTTCTGATAACAACCTGGGATGAGAATGTTTAAGTATACATCTGTGTGCAATACATTTTCATTACCATTGAGGAGATCCACTTAATGTTTGGCCTCACGCTGAGCTTGTATAGACGTTTTGGCCACAATCATCAAAAACCCGAAGTCAGGTTGCTTTACTTTGTTTTTGCTCTTTATTGTGTTACGTGCACACTCAAACACAACATACGAGGCAAACGCTGCAATACGCTGAAAAACGATGACGATAATAGAAAACACATGCCATAAAGCATGACGCCGCCTTGGCCAGGGCGAGCGACAGCCATTTATCTTGGGGAAGGGAAGCAGTGCGCCTCCAAGGCCCATCTGTCTCCGGGTGGGTGGAGGTGGGGGGATGCGGGGGTCGAGCTCAGTTTAATTGAAGATTATCTGCTTAATTACTCAAGCACAGCCAGCGTTAAACAGCCATGGATTAAAAAAGCGTCAGCGAGGCAGACCTTGGGGTCTAGTGCGCCGCTCAATTAGCAACCAGGCCTAGATATGGCACCCCCTCCAACCCCACCGCCCTTCCCTCTCTTCTCGTCAGTCAGCCACTGTTGATACCAAACCTGCATGCTGAGAGTCGGACATGCAGATAATAAAAAGAACAACACAAAGGGTTGGTTTGGGCAGTGGTTCTCAAATAGTTGGGCAGGCCCCCCCATGGGGGATGCAACAAGCAGGGAGTACTTTCAGTGTTAGTGTAAACCTGCCAAAGTATTCCAATCAGGGACTTTCAATTAGGATTAGGGTCTCGATTTGTGTTTATTGCTTCAAGTTAGCATTTCGAGGTCCGGGATTAGGGTTACCAATTGGGTTTTCCAATTTGGTTTATGGGTTCAAATTAGGGTTACGCTTTCCAAATTAGGGTTAGAGTTTCAAATTAAGATTAGATTTTCCAGTTATGGTTTCAAAATTCGGTCAGGGTGTCTAATTAGGGTTTGATTTTAATGTCTTAAAATTAGATTTAGAATTATGGCTTCAAGTTAAGGTTATGTGCCCTGCGATTGACTGGGGACCAGTCCAGGGTGTACCCCGCCTCTCGCCCAAAGCCAGCTGGGATAGGCTCCAGCATCCCCGTGACCCTAATGAGGATAAGCGGTACAGAAAATGAATGAATGAATGAATGAATGAAGTTAAGGTTATGATTTCAAATTAGGGGCTCTCAGTTAGGGTTAGGCTCTCATGTTAGCGTGATGGTTTCAAGTTCAGAGTATTAAAATAGGGTTAAGGTTTATAGTTTCAAATTAAGGTTTCAAGATTACAAGATGTTAGTTTATTTCTTTCATTTGGAAACGTGGCACCTCTGAAAATGGTGGACATGCACAACTCCAACCTTACAAGCTGAACCTTTTAGTCTGAATATCTTTGTAAAGGAAATTAAAAAAAAAAAATACAAATCCTCGTATTGGATCTAAGCAGATATTGCTGATTCAATGATGTATTTGTGTTTAAATGGGATGTACAATATTTGATTATTTCTACTCATCACAAACAGGTTGGCATTTAGCAGCACCTTGAGCCCTGGAGGGTCAGATTAGAGCGACCTGCCAGCTCCTCTGCATAAAAATATGGATTTAGTGAGATTTATGAAATCCGACCTCCCGAAAAGTTCCTTGAGACTGCTACTGTTGCCCTCATAGATTTCTCTTCATACTTTGAACTGACACCACTTTGCCGACTGTATCTTTTTGCATTGATGAAAAGCCTCTGCAGCACATGCTTGATAGTCATCTATCCAACCTGACCTGTACTGTGTTATTGGATTTGTGTAATTTTTAATGTCAGATTTTATACAATTAATATTAGTAATTCTCTATGTTGGATGTTTTAGTTTCATATATAGAGCAGGGATAAAGTGTTCCTTCGGTTAAGGCAGCGCGCCCTGGAATTATGATAGGGGAGGTGCCGGGCTGCTATGCACACTTTTCATTATTACCGTATTTTTCGGACTACAGGCTGTTACTTTTTTCTCTCCATTAGAAGCCTGCTGCATTAATAACAAAGAGCCTTGTTTATGGATTTTGTTGCCACTTTAGATGTGTTCAAATTCTCTACTGACTTAGCGTGAGTGTTCCAACAACACTAAAGCTTCCGTATGTATCCGCGCGTGTTCGGAGTATGTTGTTCAACACACGTGTCATTGTTTTGGCTCAAATTGAGTGTGCGCACCCTGCGACCTGAATGCAGTTTTTCGGCAGGCATGCAAATTTCGGCACAACACTTGTTCGGCCCTCGGCCTTCCTCACCAGGCACCATACAGGACGGTAGTCCGGGGCCACAGGGCGCAGCGACAGTGGCCGGAGGTCCAGAAGCGTGGTTTCAAAAAATTAATTTATAAAAGGGTGGCGTGGCAAAAAAAAGTTTGGGAACCACTGGGTTAAGGGTTGCGGTAGGATTTGGGTTTCAAAACTAGGGTAAAGGTTGTGAGCCCAAACTGTCCTGGTACTGAGGCCAACAAGGCTCTGACCATATTTTGACAATAATAAAAATCAATATCAGAACTATACACGTGCTATACATCTACATAAGGCAATGAACATCAGCTAAAAGCTCACCAAAATCAATTTATGACAAATCAAACCACAAGTCCTTCAATAGGGAAATGTAAAAAACAAGCGAACACTTTGAGACCAGCATTAATCAGTCCATTAAATCCGACAATTTGAACAAACTTTACTTTGCTTGAAGTTGAAGCTGGTCATAACTTTGTGTCTTATGAATGAAGTTATGGTTTTACTGTTAGTCCGTTGGTTGGTGTTACACTGAAATGACTTTGAGTAGAAACAATGTCACCCTTCCAATGACAAACCCATCAAGTAAAAAAATTAGAGGAACATTTTGAAAACACATCATATCTAAAGGGGGGGGGGGGGTAATGACCTTGAATATCTTTCCTGATAATAAGTAGTAACAAAATGATGCTACATAATTTAGACAGAAATAAAAACGATCACCCTATAGAGGTGGGAAAATCAAAGACACCCCAAAAATGAAAGGGAAAAAATGATGCAGCAGACTGGTCCATTTTACAAAAAGTCAGTGTAGCAACTCAAAATTATTCTCAGTAGTTTGTGTGGTCCCACGTGCTTGTACGCATGCCTGACAACGTCAGGGCATGCTCCTAATGAGACGATGGATGGTGTCCTGTGGGATCTCCCCCCAGATCTGGACCAGGGCATCACTGAGCTCCTGGACAGTCTGAGGTCTGGATGGACCTAAACGTAATGTCCCATAGGTGTTCTATTGGGTTTAGGTCAGGTGAACATGGGGACCAGTCAATGGTATCAATTCCTTCTTCCTCCAGGAACTGCCTGCATACTCTAGCCACATGAGGTCTGGCATTGTCGTGGACCAAGAGGAACTCAGGTCCCACTGCACCAGCATAGGTCCAAGGACTTCATCCCGATACCTATTAGCAGTTAGGGTGCCATTATCTAACCTGTAGAAGTCTGTGCGTCCTTCCAGGGATATGCCTCCCCAGACCATCACTGACCCACCACCAAACTGGTCATGCTGAATGATGTTGCAGGCAGCATAACGTTCTTCAGACCCTTTCATGTCTGCCGCATGTGCTCAGGTTGAACATGTTCTCATCGGTGAAGAGCACAGGGCGCTAGTGGCGTAGTTTCCAATTCTAGTGGTCTAAGGCAAATGCCAATCGAGCTCTATGGTGCCGGGCAGTGAGCACAGGGCCCACTACAGGACATCGGGCCCTCAGGCCACCCTCATGGCGCCTGTTTCTGATTGTTTGGTCAGAAACATTCACACCAGTGGCCTACTGTAGGTCATTTTATAGGGCTCTGGTAGTGCTCATCCTGCTGAGGGTTTAAGAACCTTCTACGGCCCTGTCCAGCTCTCCTGGAGTAACTACCTGTCTCCTGGAATCTCCTTCATGCTCTTGAGACTGTGTTGGGAGACACGGCAAACCTTCTTGCAACGGTACATATTGATGTGCCATCCTGGAGGAGTTGAATTACTTGTGCAACCTCTCTCATTCAGGTACCGCACCATACTATCAACAGAGATGATGATCCAATCCAAATGAAAAACTACATCAGTAGAAAGTCAGTCTGTAAAAAGTCAGCCAAAAGAGATGATAAGTCAGTGGCCTCAACCTGGAAAACCATTCCTGTTTTGGGGTCTGTCTCATTGTTGCCCCTATGATGCACCTGTTGTTGATTTCATTACCAACAAAGCAGCTGAAATCGATTAACTACCCCCTCTGCTACTTAACTGACCAGATCAATATCCCAGAAGTTTGACTGATAGGTTACTATACTCTGATTAAAAAGTGTTCCTTTAACTTTTTTGAGCCGTGTGTGTTTGGCCAGTAGCACGCATCATAAAATAAATTTAAAAAAATTAAACCTAATCTATGTGATTGGTGATCATGGGTGATAGGTATTAGTGGCAGCATGAAACCCTGATTGGAGTATCTTTAGTTTTAAGTCTACATTATGATTTTGTTTTTCATTAAAAGGAAATGAAATCCACAGTTTTAACCTACCAAGCAGCAAAAAAACATAAAATATCATAAACAACAACACCAACCCTATAGACCAGAGGTGTCCAAAATATGCCCCGGGGGCCATATCTGGCCTGCAGCTTGTTTTTTATTGGCTCGCAGCACATTGTAGAAATAAAATTAAACCAAAAACCCAGCAAAATGTGAAAAATACAACCAAAACAAAAAATGTAAAACATTTTTATGAATAAATTATACTTATAACTATTAAAAGTATTGCGTTTAGATATACATAAAGTGTTTCTTTAGCCATTACAAAAAATAAAAAAATACATATAATATTAAAGTAGCCCTCTGCATCTTTTGATTTTCAGTATTTGGCCCTTGGTTGTCCTGGTTTAGACCATGAAAAACTAAATTAATTTGTTTTTCTTTTTCTCAAGAAACATAGTAGAGAGCTTAAAAGTTTAAGTGACAATCAGGTAATTAAGGGTTAGGTTTTCCAGTTTAGGGTTAGGGTTATAATTTAAGGTTTCAGGATACGGTTTTCATCGATCCATCCATTTTCTATTGTCATTTTCTATCGCTTATCCTCACTAGGGTCGCAGGGGTAAGCTAGAGCCGATCAGGACAGGGTTTCAAATTAGTAATTTCAGTTAAGGTTTCAAATTGGGGTTGTGTTACAGTTTCCATTTGAGTTTCCAGTTAGACTTTTCAAATTAGGTTCAAGGTTTCAACATAAAGTTTGAAGTTTTCAATAAGGGTTTCAAATTCAGAATTGGGATTTGATATTGGGGGTATAATCAGTCCTGCATCCGAATGTTATGGGCTCACGGGTGAAGAGAGAGGTTTATCTATCAACTGATCACCACCTGGTGATGTGTTGGATTAGATGGCGGTGGAGGATTGGGCTAAGACCTTGGTGGGTCTGTTCGTCGGTGGTTCAAATCATGTTTGAGTTTACAGGACCTTTGCTATAGCGATTAATGATTTTGTGTCTTCCACTGCTCCACTGTCCACTGGTGTTCCTCAGGGTTTCATTCTTGGACCAACCCTCTTTTCTTTATATTTGTTGCCCCTCGGTTCTGTTATTGACAAGCACAACCTTTCTTTCATTTTTATGATGATGACCTTCAACTCTACTTACAGTCCTAACTCTCTGGATTCGATTTTTGCATTGGAGACATCAAGAAATGGCTGTCACATATTTTTTACAAGTCCAAAACTGAATGTATTGTATTTGCTTCCATTTTGCTAACAGGTGTTGTCCCCGATCTGAATTGTCTTGCCCCGTACTGTAAATCTGTGGTTAATGATTTGGGTGTTAAGTTTGACAACTACCTGAATTTTGAGAAAAACAGATTGGTTCTGTTGTTGAAGCTAGCTTTTCCATCTCCACCTTCTAGCTAAAGTGAAGCCCTTTGTTAGTCGACGAGATCTTGAAATGGCCATGTATGCATTCATTAGTTCTCGCACTGATTACTGTATGCCCTGTATGTTGGTATCAACCTGTCTTTACTCTGCCGTTTGCAACTCGTACACAAGTTTGTTTGTTCTCTGCTGTCTACCAACCAACAGCTGCTGAAAGTCGCCCAGTCTAAGTATAAACAGTCGGGGGATCGATCCTATTCCGTAGCTGGTATCGGGCTTTGGAACATCTTACTGTTGTATTGCAGACCATCACAGATTAAATTTATTTAAGGCAAATCTTAAGACTCGTTTGTTCCAAACTGCATTTGGCACATAAGCGCAGTGTGACACTTTTAATTTAATTTTTGTGTATTTTTTAAATATATTTTATTTATTGTTTTATTATACCTGTCTAGGGTTATTTTGCCTTTTTTCTTGCACTGTTAATAAAATACAATTTGACTGATTGATGCCAGACAGACCCGGGAAACCCAAACGTGTAGTGAGGGTGTGCTGGGAACATCTGGCAGAGTCTCCCGTGCGTCGAGTCTTCAACGCTAACCTCTGGCAGGGTCCGAATGGGCCATATCCCGTGCCTCCATTGCTGAGGTAAACTGCTGCAGTTGCGGCCGCTAGGCGGTCGGTGCCAGCCATGGCGGCAAGACCCAAACCCGATGGTGGACACCAGAGTTTAGAGCTGCCGTCAAGCTGAATAAGGAGTCCTACGGAGCATGGATGGCTTGTGGGACCTCCAAATCAGCTGACGGGTACCGACAGGCCAAGCGACACACAGCTTCGGCGGTGGTTGAGGCAAAAACTCGGCTGTGGGAGGAGTTCGGTGTGGCCATGGAGCACAACTTTTGGTTGGTCTCGAAGAGGTCCTGGCAAACCGTCTGAAGCTTCAGAAAGGGGAAGCAGTCCCCGTGCACGCTGTTTACAGTGGGGACAGGGGCTTTCTGACCTCGATTTGGGGATATAGTTAGTCAGTGAGGGGATTTCTTACCAGGGTTTCTAGTTGGAGTCAAGGTTTGAACTGAGAGTTTCCAATTAGAGTCATGGTTCCAAATCAGGGTTTTCTGTTGGGGTTAGGGTTTCAAAGTGGGATGTGCACCTGGGGTTAGGGTTTGTAATTTGGGGTTCCAGTTAGGGTTAGAGTTTAAAGTAGGGTTTACAATTAGGTTTAAATTAAAGTTTTAAGTTTTAAATTTTCAAAGTAGGTTTTCCAATTAGTGTTAAGATTTTAAATTAAGATTTCCAGTTAAGGTTAGGGCAGTAATAGGGAACCTATGGCTCAAGATCCAGATGTGGCTCTTTTAATGACTGCATCTTGCCTTCAGACATGTTTAAACATGATAAAATGTCTTTTTTTGAATAATGTATTGGGACTGACATTTTAAGAAAAACATAGAACATAGAAATAATTGTGAAATATAAAATTTTAATCCACCCATCCATTTTGCCTGCTGCCAGCTGTCCTTCCAATATTTTCCGGGTCGTACACCAAAACTTGATTATTACTGGATAATGCTGTAGACTACCCAGTTCACTGAGATGGCAAAGAAAAAGAAAGATATGCAGTACAGTGCAAAACCATGCAGCACCAGAAATTTCATTAGTGATAGGAAGTATTTTATCTATTATTGGTTAGCTTTAGCATAAGAATGTTTTAAAAATAAATTAAATAAACTTAAAAATAATTAAAATTAATTAAATAATTAAAATTAAATTAAATAAAAAATAATACATTCAGAAACTTAATTATCATCTTACAAAAATTGTTGGTTTTGCTTAAAATGAATGCATTTAGTTTAGTTTTAAATTTTAAAAAAAATGTATATGGCTCTCATGGAAATACATTTTAAAATATGTGGATTTCATGGGTTTTCAGTTATGTTTTGGGTTTCAAATTAGGGTTTTAAAATAGGCTGTACAATTTGGGTTAGGGTTTCTAACTAGGTTTACCGGTTAGGGTTTTGGTTTCAAAGTAGGATTTCCAATCAGGGTTTGGTTTTAAATGTAAGGTTAAAGTTTGAAATTAGGGTCTCCAGTTGGGGTTAGGGTTTCAATGGAGGATTTAATTTACGATTAGAAATTAAAATGTACAGTGTCTTTTAGGGTTAGTGTTTTGAAAGTAGAAATAAATTTAGGATTAGGATTTCAAAGTACAGTTTCTTTTAAGGTTAGGTTTTTGTAAATATTGTTTGCCAATTACTTGAGGTTTCTAGCCACAGTTTAGAATTTCAAATTTAGAATCAGAGCTTCAAGATAGGGTTACAATTACAAATTCAATTTTACAGTGTTTCAAGTTTGTTTTACAGTTTGAAGTTAGGGTTTGCCTTTCCAATTACGGTTTTCAGTTGGGATTAGCGTTTTCAGGGTTTTGATATCAAGGTTGGGAATTCAAATTAGAGTTTGGGATCATGTTGGAATTAAGTTTTGGGCTGAGCCCTCTTTTCTAATCTCCTTCCGTCACAAGATATTTGAAAATATATTTAGCAATTAAAGTTCTTGTTAATTAAAGATTAACGGTCACTCCTTCTTTCCTTTGCCTTCTCTCTTCTCTTCCTCCAGCATTTTCTGTCCTCTCCTCTCTAGACTTGTGTCATTTTGACAAACAGATTTATAGATGACGTCATATTTCTTCCCTCTTTTAATCAAATGGCGCTGAGTCGGGCCTGACTCGTGCTCAGATTAATATCACCATTGATCAGAGTGGATGGAAGTGTCCTCGCACACTAACTCCCTCGCTCCTCCCTACCTCTCCTCTCGTTCACTGCTGGGAAAACGGCTTTGCACTCTCAAGATTCCCGTAATGGGCCATTTGCCATTCAGACACACACACACATCTCATAAGTGTGTGTGCACTAAAGGGTTTGCCCTGACCAGTACAGCTTCATGAAAGCACCTGTGTTGTGTTCTTCCCACCATGACGCCTGTACTTGTTTGTTGACGGCTAGTTGAGGCGGAGAGCAGGTGCGCGTGACTGCGTCATTTTAACAAACCCGTCTTTGTGCTCTGCTCCTTCATTCCTGTTCTTGTCTCTCTAAGGAGTGCCAGTCAAGCTGCACGTCCATCATACCTGACACCGGGTCACCGGTGAGTGGTGCCCAACCTGGCCTCATCTCACCTTGCAGGGTGGGAGGATGAGGATATACAAGAGTGGGGAAATGACCATGCATTCTCTTTGTTACTAAGTGTGCGGGTGACTGATGTACAGGCCGGCCTTTGGCAGACACTAACTGCCAGGTTGTCGCGGGAGGTGGAGGAGAGATGATGGAGAGAGGACGAAGGCTGCGAGGCAGCTGATGGTGAAAGGCTGGAAAGCTGTGCTGGAAGTGGGGGAGGGATGGGCAAAGAGGTGATGAGGAGGACGAGCGGGGGCGGGAGGGTGTCGATGCTGTCTTCTGATTAAGGGCGAAAGACTGTCGGCTGAGGTGGTGGACGGGAGCAGGAGAAGGGTGAGGTGGAGACAACTGAGGGAGGGAGGAGGAGAGAAGCTCAAAGTCATCTGAGGAGGGAGAGATCAGGATAGAATGACGCTAACATGTTAGGGCCGACATGCTCTTTGTGTACTATTTTAACGACCGGAAAGTGTGGTTGATTGATTGATTATTTGGTATACGCATTTAGGTCACCCTGCGATTGACTGGTGACCAGTCCAGGGTGTATACCCCCTTCCGCCCAAAGACAGCTGGGATAGGCTCCAGCATACCTGCTCTAATGAGGATAAGCGGCATAGAAAATGAATGGATAGACTTTTAGGTCACTGAAAAGCATGTGTGTAAATCTGGGCAACGTTGGATGAAAAACACGACCTCCAGCAGGCCAAAGGTCTTGCTGAGGCACAGGTGGCACTTAGCAACTAATTGGCCATAAGTCATTCGTCATTTGTCTAATGATTATAAAACTTTGATATTTCTTTTAACATGTATGTTGCTAGTATGTAAATATTTTGAACAACCCATAGGGCTCCACAATGTTTACCTCTTTCCCAATGCAGGTATATACTGATTAGATATTATATTTTCAATAACAATACATTTTCTCATAATATTACAACTTTTTCTTATTCACTGACAAGATTGTTCTTGTAAACAATGCAATTAAAAAATGTACTTAGATCCATTTTCTCTTTTTTATTCGAACCAAAACGTTATCATAACACCAATTTGTTTTTAAGACTCTAATGTAGTGACATTAAAATGAATCATACTGTAAACATATTTGATGACAGTAAAAAAAAAACATAATAAAATGCATGTCTACCCAAAGCAGACACTTCATTAGGTACATATAGACATCCATCCATTCATTCATCCATCCATTTTCCTCCATATACGCGAGGTTGGGTCACGGGGAGCAGCAGACTAAACAGGAAAGCAAAGACTTCTCTCTCCCCGGCTACTTCATCCAACTTCTCCCGGTGGATCCCGAGGCGTTCCCAGGCCAGTTGAGAGACATATTCCCAGCGGCCTCCTACCAGTCGGACGTTCCCTGAACACCTCCCCAGGAAGGTGTCCGGGAAGATGGTCCACCTTAGCTGGCTCCTCTCAATGTGGAGGAGCAGAAGTTCTAGGAACGTCCTAGGAATCCATTCTAGGAATTCCATTCTGTCCATTCTAGCAATGTAATCGACCAATAAATTGCCTTTTGACTCAGCTCCTTCTTCACCACAACTGACCAATGCAGAGTCTGCATTACTGTAGATGCCGCACCGATCTGCATGTCGATCTTGGTTTCTATTCTTCCCTCACTGGTAAACAAGGGAACGAGGGATCACATCCTCCACCTGGAGATGGTCCCCTTTTCTGGCAGAGGACCATGGACACAGACTTGGAGGTGCTGATTCTCATTCTAGTTGTTTCACACTCATCTGTGAACCGATCAAGTGAGAGTTATAGGTCACAGCTCAATGAACAGGACCACATTATCTGCAAAAAGCAGAGACCCAATCCTGCGGCCACCAAACCGAAACCCCTGAACGCCTTGGTTGCACCTACAAATTCGGTCCATAAAGGTAATGAACAGAATCGGTGACAAAGGGCAGCCCCGGCAAAGTCAAAGCCTCAACAGAAAAGGGTCTGACTTATTTCCAGCAATGCGAACCCAACTCTGACACCGTTCATACACAGAACACACACCTGAAATTAGGTGGTCTGATAACCCATATTCCCGGAGTACTCCCCAGAGTATTCCTCGAGAAAGACGGTTGAATGCCTTTTCCACAAAACACATGTAGACTGGTTCGGCAAACTCCCTTGCACCCTTAAGGACCCTGCCAAGAGTACTGCACTATAGACCAGGACGAAATGCACAATGCCCCTCCCAAATTAGAGATTCAACTATCCGACGGATCCTCCTCTCCAGAACCCCTGAATAGACCTTACCAGGAAGGCTGAGGAGTGTGATCCCACGATTACGATACCACCACGATAGGAACTGACCACCTTACAACCACAGCTTTAATCAGTTGCCTCGACAATGAAGGCACAAATGTTGGCACACCCTCGCAATATACGTTGCCTCCCTTGGAACATGGTCGAAGCTCTCCCGGGGGTGGGAGTTGAAACTCCTTGGCGTTCCCAGCACACCCTCACAATGTGTTTGGGTCTGCCAGGTCTGACTGGCATCTTCCCCCACCATCGGAAACAACTCACAATCAGATGGTGATTGGTTGACAGGTCCGCCCCTTTCTTCACTCGAATGTGCAAAACATGTGGCCGCTGACACGACCACGAAGTCAATCATCGGACTGCTGCCCATGGTGTCCTGGTGCCAAGTGCGCATGTGGACACCCTTATGCTTGAACACGCTGTTTGTCATGGACAATCGGTAACGGGCACAGAAGTCCAATAACAAGGCACTCCTCGGGTTCAGATAAGGGGGCCGTTCCTCCCAATCAACCAGTACATATGCAAATACAACATAACAACAAAGCCAAAAAAATACAAATAATGAACATATTGTCAAATGAATAGTCCAAATGATTATTTTATGTGTCGAATCCCTCAGTAGCAACAAAAATGTACTTAATGAAGTGTCCAGCCAGATGAAACCCAAGTAGATGAGGTGGTTGTTGAGGTGGTGAATTAAAGAGGTGTAACCATCTAAGCAGAACAACACCATGCAGAAGTTAGAACAAGTGTCATTGAACATTAGTGAGGAGACGATGCAGATGAATAAGAAACAGAGCAAGGGAGGCAGCCAGCACCTGTGTCATTGTTATGCCTGTTGCCTGGTAACAACATTTTTCACTGTGCAGCCCAGTAGAAGTCATGCATGAAGACAGCTCTCCCCTCCAAAGAAACGAGGAAGGAAGGAAATCCGCATTTAAAAGATGACGTTAGTATGACTGGCTTACACTAACATTTTAAAGATGTCATATTTCAGGTAAAAAAAGTGAAAATACCATATTATTTGAATGTGTTCTGTCAAGGTGCAATTGCTATCACAATCCATGTTTGTTATCATTACTATTCCTTTTTTACAGATTTTTATTATTATTCCGCTTGTTTACTTCAAAACATAACATTTATCAGAAAAAAAATTCATTCATTCATTCATTCATTTTCTATACCGCTTATTCTCATAAGGTACAATATAAAAAAAATTTTAATTGACTGCCCTACGTGTTTTTCTCTTATATTTCTATAAAAAAACCTTAAACAATTAGTTTAAAATGTATTGTACCAATGTGTTACATTTCTTTAGCTTTTTAAATACTGTATATACCGCTATAATCCTTTGAACGTTTTACCATAAAATTTACTTTGACTTTACTCTCATTGGAATTTTGATTTTTTTTCTCAAAAAAGTATGACTGAATTCTCAATTATCTCAATTATCTTTCTTTAAAAAAACTCATAAAAAGTCACATTTCCTCTAAAATCACACCCTCATTCTTGTTTAAATGATTACTTTTTCTGTATTTTCCCAAATTAAGACAATTCTTTATGAAATTATTATTTTTATGCGATTTTCATCTCTTACCACTGTCCCTCCTGTAGTAATATGACAATATTATTAAAAAAATTACTGTGAGAAAAGTAAGACTATATCCTTGCAGGTTCTGGTAATATTACAATTAGTTTCCTTTTTTTTTTCTAAAAAATGAATTATATTATATTTGAATTATATTCTATATTATTAATACTAGGGCTGTTCGATAAGATCAGCCCACCAATATTATCGACCCGATATTGGCATAAAAATGTAATATCGGTAGATACAGTATTGGTATCAGATTTTTTTCCCTATAATGAAAACTGATTTAAAAAAATGCTGTAATGTCTATAGGCTCCCGTATTTTCCGGTGCACAAATGATAACCTCATCTAACTGCGTTTGAACCTTGTCAACAACCATGTTGGCTAGTAACAAGCTTGCTCGCTTTGTACCTGACCTCATTATGTTTGTGGGGTCTCTTTTGAATATTTAACTTGCGATTTACAATGACTGCAACGTGTTGGCTATGTGAGGCGGAACCAAGACTTCCTTCAATGCTTCCAATTCCCAGGGCAAAAGCCATCAATCGGAAAACCATGAAGTCTATTGCACTCGATAACCAGCCGTTTACAATCGTGCAAGATGCTGGATTCACCAAATTTGTGGAGTTCCTCGAGCCACTCTTTGCCATGCCCTATCATAAATATTGTATTTCTCTGATGTTTTACAATGTTGTATAATGTTGTTTACAGCCACAGCGAGAAGCCAATTGCAGATGCTGTATCTATTAGCATCACAACAGATATGTGTCAATTCTAAGACAGGAGATACGTTATTTTACACATACCGGTATCAGATGATATCGGAAATGGAACAGCGGTAACTAATTTTTGTAATTAATTACATTAATTTGTTTATTAATGCATACGCATCAGGGCAAACTCTGCCGGGATATTCTTATCACATACTTGTAACTCTCATACTTGTGACTTGTAACTCTTAATGTGGAAGTACAATTTGCTGCATTTAAGTATACTTGGAAAAGCCCAGAAAATAAACTCTAAACATGAATTCAACGTAAGTTACGTGATGTCTATGAACACAACTTCGCATTGCTCGTAATATCCCGGATAAAGTGTGATTCAAATGTTCTACTACTATTACAGAACCTAGTCTTAGGTCAATAGGTTTTCAGACACAAGTGCCATATTTTAGCTTGATTTAAATTTTCAGTTAATTTAAAGCTTTTAATACATAAAAACATATATATTCTTATCCTGTCTTGTATACATTCGATAAAAATACAATAGACATGGACATATTTCAGACATACTATATTTGCAAATGGGGATTAACCAGTACTAATTAATTAGAAATCTGTTTTATTATAAACAGAATTATATGTATATATAAGCGACATAGAAAATGGATGGATGGATATATCCCTAATATTCTCATATTGCTGCAACAATTTTATCTAAAAACACGAAACTACATTTTTGTACTATTATAACTTTTTTCCACCAAAATGCTATATATTTTTACTTTATATTGTAAATTTGTTACTTTGTGAATTCTTGTGAAAAAGAAGGCATTTTCAGGTCATTACAATGTCATTCTCTTTTTTTCTCTTTTAGGTGTCTTCTATTTATGATATAAACACCAGCACACTGAATACAAGAGTGTACCTCCCATGCAGAGTGCAAGTGAGGTGAATACAGTAGGGGAGTCAGTGTGGCACACGCCACTTCTCTAGAAACTCATACTGTACTCTGTATAAAAAAGGATTCATGTTACACAGGTTCAATTTCACACACACACACAACAGTGATGAGGATGAAAAGAAAACAATGTTAGAAAAAGAAATTATTAATAACAAGCATAAAGTCAAAACATTATGAGAATGAGTTTCTCAAGACAATTCATGAGAAAAAGTTAACATTTCAACAAGAATGAAATTGTAATTTTACCCCCAAAAAAGCCCTAACTTTGAAAGCATAAAGTTGTAATTTTTACAAAAATATTGTAGTAAACTTTGAAAAAAATGGTTGTATTTGGTTATTAAAGTCATAATTTTAAGATTTTTAAAAAAGTATTAATTTGAAAGAGAATACATTGTAAAAAGTCATTAATTGTACATGAATAAAATGTTATTTTTGCAAGAAAAACTTCGTAATTTTAAAATTCAAAGATGATTTTTTCTTATTATAAAAGTGTCATTTTCCAAGAAAAAATTGTAACATGAGATAAAGTTGGAAAAAGCAGTCATTTTAAAGAGAATTAAACTGGAACATTACAACTTTGTTCTGCGTTAAACTGTGTTGATTCATATTGTTTCACGTAAAATCAGACTCTATTATTGCAATTTTAAAATGTTTTTTCTTGAAAGAATAAAACGGTTTGAGAAATAAACGTTCTGACAAGTTGTCCCTTAACTCTTTGACATCACCTTTTTAAGACTCTTTATGTACCTTATGAGGGTCTGGTGTAGGTGTGGGTGTAGGTGCATGTGAGCAAATGACAGTATGATGCTGTAATGCTGAGAAGCAAAATGCTATTCATCTCATCTGGAGGCCAATCATGAGCCAAGGTAACAGCTTGGATGGCAGCAAATGAGCCTCGGCTTCGACCGACGCTACGCTAATGGCCCGATTACGTGCTCGTCGGGGTGCAGCCAGTGTGACCATGCACACCTGTGCACGTGGGCCTGACCACTTTGAGACCCATTGGTAGTTGGGGGTTGCGATGGGGCGGTGTTTACTGGTCACATCTCTGGGAGGTAATAAAAGCTGACACTGCTGTCACAAAACTCAACCCCCCCTCCCCCACCAACCCCCTATGCCAGTCTTTTAAGTGGTGCCTGCATCAGGCGGCGCGGCAGACAACACAAAGACGGGTGCGACGAAGACAAGAAGAAAGGCTCCGTGAACGACAGAGAGAGGGGAATGAGGAGCCTCTGGCTGAAGGATTGATTTTAAATGTTGTGCAAAGGCAGTGTTTATTATCTTCTCTCACTAGCCGCCCCCCCATCCCCGACAGTGCCAGCATCAAAACAAGATTCGTGCCCTCCCTCCTAAAACCCCTACCAAATGCACACCATCCCCCCAACCCGACAGAATTACGAAGGAAGAAACGATAAAAACGGCTGAAGAAGCCGTTAAAGTCGTTCTTCGTGAGCGTGACAATTTTTTTTAAAGTAGCAATAAGGAATCATTCCTAAAAATTTGATGACAAGCTAAAGAAGTCCAGGAATGAGTGCACTTACAAAGTACGAGTATGCATCATGAAAAAAAACATTGTTTGACCACTACACAATGGTTTCCATGTCCCTCTTATCTCAAAAATGTCTAAAAAATGTAACTCAAGATTTCACTACCTCAACAGACATGTTATTCTTTCACTTGTGTTTCCAACAGTCACTGACCATCTTTTTAGTCACTGTTCATGAAGTCATTGGCCATTCTTACAGTCATTGGTTTTCTTTTAGTCACCACTCATGCTGATCATCTTTTTAAGTCACTTTTATCCAGTTTTACAGTCAGTGACCAGCTTCCCATTCACTGTCATGCCCCAAAGCGCCATGTCATTTCTCTGCCATGAAGTTAGTAATATAATGAATAAATACACATGTGACATAGTTTCAGCTACAATGAAAGGAAAGGTGTACAAAACTGTGGTGAGACCAGCGATGTTGTTTGGTTTAGAGACAGTGCCGCTAAGGAAAAGACAGGAGGCAGAGCTGGAGGTAGCAGAGATGAAGATGCTGAGGTTCTCTTTGGGTGTGACCAGGATGGACAAGATCAGGAATGAGCACATCAGAGGGACAGCACATGTTAGAGGTTTTGGAGATAAAGTCAGAGAGGCCAGACTGGTTCGGACATGTCCAGAGGAGAGATAGTGAATATATTGGTAGAAGGATGCTGAGATTTGACTTGCCAGGCAGGAGGCCTAGAGGAAGACCAAAGAGGAGGTTTATGGATGTAGTGAGAGAGGACATGAAGGTAGTTGGCGCAAGAGAAGAGGATACAGAAGACAGAGTTAGATGGAGGCAATTGATTCGCTGTGGCGACCCCTAACGGGATAAGCCGAAAGGAAAAGAAGAAGACACATGAGACTATTATTACTATAAGTAGACAAAATAAAAACAAAAAATGGCTAATGACAAAAAAATTATGTAAAATTACAAAAGCACAGTAAAGTTAAATAATGTTTTACTGTTTTTTGCCTCCTATTTTCTATGGTTGAAATTTCAAAATTCTAAATACTTTATTAAGCACCTCATTAAACGTTTGAAAAGTCCAGGTAATTAATAATGTGAATAGGAGGATACATTTTTGATCAGCGCGTGAGCATGCGAGCCAAAAACCTTGTCTCGCGAAAGGAAAAAAATCCCTTTCAAGCCACACGGCCCCCGCTCGTAATTATCACGTTGTTGACGGCCATTAGGAGGTTGATTTATCGTTCTTTGGCAGCCGGTGATGGCGGTCTCCCCCCGTCCCCGCTGCCGCCTCGGACGTGTGCAAAATGCACGAGCATGGAGAGCTGAGAGGGACGAAGGGGGAGGCAAGAAGCATATGTCTGCGCTGTCACACAGCCACTTGTTAGAGGAAGTTTAGCCTTGCTGCGCCTCTAGCCACAGCCTTAATTATTAACAACATGTCTCCCTTTCTTACTGCTGCTTCAAGGTAGCTCTGGGGAATTTAAAAAAAAATGACTTTGGCGTGTGGACTGGGTGCCCATTTCCCTCACTCGCAGGTAAACACAAAATACTTGCCCTGACAGATTTCGAAGAGCCATTTGACCTTTCTTGAAAAAGAATATAATGATATTTAGAAAAAAATTGGTGGGCGCCATATAAACGCATCAGATAAGTTTTCATTAGTTTATGCGGACATTTATGTACGTTTACGTCTGATACTATTAAATCTTTTCCTTGGTCAACTCTGTGTAGCCAAGTGTCAAAAGATTTTGATACTTTATACTGTGTGCTTTTTCTCCTCTGAACTACTTTGAAAGCCCCAAATTCCCGCCAAATTTGACAGCCAACCAAAACCGCGTGATTGGCTCTGGATGGTATCGGCTACAGCCGTTTGTCGCCTCCCGTGTGCGTCGATTGTTGCACCCCGCCATCTGAAGAGTCCATTAGACCCGTTCATTTTATTTACCATGCAGGCCAGTCTAACATTGGCCATTTTATTTGTGACCTTGTTTGGTCTTAAATGTCATTGGCTGTCTTTTCTGTTCATTGGGCCGTCTTACAGGTCAATGACCGACAAAGGTGTCATTGGTATTTTTTAGTCGCTATTCATTGGGCCGTTGAGAGTGTCATTGTCACTTGGTTCAGTCACTGTTCATGCAATCATTGGGCGGTCTTACATTTCATTGAGGATGTTGTCACGTGCTGTTCGTTAAGCAGTCTTGAAATTTCAGTCATGCAGTCATTGGACATTCAAACTTGTCAGTGACCAGTTTAGCTTAGTTTAGTTGCAGAACTGGGTGGTCTTATATGTCACTGACCATCAGTAGCTGTTCAGTGGGCAGACTTACTTGTCCTGGGTCAGATTTTCAGCAGATTTTCAAGTGATCATTGGGCGGTCGACCATGTCATCGGCTGGCAATGAACTATTGAAGAAAGAGTAGCACTTTATTGTTCAAGAAACCATATAGCTACAGTTTTCTAGTTGTGGAAGCTGCCCTGCTCATCTTTTTCTCTTCATACCTCTAACACACACAAGCCAATAGGACACATGCAAAAAATGCACACACACACATACACACAGAGGGAGCAGCCATCAGTCAAAGTGTTGGTGCTGCAGGTCTGGGGGCATTTACATAGATAGATGATGGAGAGATTATGGGGCGCCAGGGTTATTAATCATGCCGCTGAGGAGGAGGAGAGGGCCTGCTCGGTGTCACTCTTCTCTCCGGGGATGCCTCTTTAGCCTGGATACATCTTTTTGTGCCATTCCCACTGTTCTGTTCGCCGCATCGCTTAACCACAAGAGGAATTGCGAGTGCCTTACAATCCAATATTGCTGCAGGCGGAGTGTCACGGTCCACCAGCAGCACACAGATTGAACGACGCACTTCTAAATTTCTTTAAAAAAATAAAACATCTAGATTTCTTACGGGACCAGTTTAATGTTTTTGTAAAAAGATATCATTTATCCATGCATTTTCTATGCCGCTTATCCTCATTAGGGTCACGGGGTTTCCAGGAGCCTATCCCAGCTCAATTTAAATAAAATACTCAATAAAAATCAGTATTTAATAAGTATTTAAAAATAAAATACCATACTGTAGATGAAAATGCCATATAGACGTTTGGAAACATAAAACTCCGGTTAGTTGTGTCCATACCCAAACGTATAACCAGAGTTTTCTCCAAATCTACACTTTGGCCGGAGGTTTTGAAGACCTTAGTTTTTAGTGCCATATATCTGTAGGATCATGTGGACGATAGGCCAAATCGTGGAAAAATAACTTTGTTTGATGAGATACCCCCTAGGTGTAAACGGGACATGAGTGAGGCCTGCAGTTCTTTGGATGTTGTTATGGGGTCTTTTGTTCTTTTGTGACCTCTTGGACGAGTCTTTGCTGCACTAATTTTGGTTTGCTGGCCACTATGAGAATGTTCACCACCCTTCCATGTTTTCGCTCTTTGGGGATAATGACTCTCGTTGTGGTTCGCTGGCAAATGGCTTTATAGCCATTTGCGGAGTGATAGAGCTCAATTAATCTCAGTTAAGTGATTTTCTAACATGGGGGGTGAAGGGGAATCACTTTTCACACAGGGTAGGTTAGGTTTTAATTTTTTTCTCTCTTAATAATAAACATTTTCATTTAGAAACATATTTGTGATCCCTCCTCCCCTTCCCTACCTTTCATTCCCTTACGGCAGCATCCATGCATCATCCTCGCTTCATCCTTGATGGCATGGAATCATTGTGACATCATTCTTGATGGTTTCCCTTACAATCCCACCAAGAGGAGGAGACATCATCGGATTGTTTACAAGCTTCGAGTGGTAACACTGGCTCTTTTTAACATTCACATAAGATAGATTCACCTGTTTTTGCCATACCTTTTGACCACTTATTTTTTTCTGTCGCATTCGCTGCACTGTAGTCCTTTCCCATTCCTTTAAAGATTCCCTCTTCCCCAATCCATTACCTCCGACCAAGGTGTCTGCATTTTAGAGATCAGTCCACAACCCCAAACTGATTCCCTGACAGAACAAACCGGTCTCACAACATGGACTGCGCAATGCCTGGGAAGTGTTGGCCGCTGACGATCAACTCCTCAGACTTCATTCAGATATCCTTCAGAGTCTAACCCAGTCTAAGAAAGCAATGCTCTCTCAAATCATGGAATTAACTCGCAAGTTCACAGAGACTACTGCCAGCTCAGCGCCGGGCAAAAGGAATATGCCCCCCTGACTAGTAGCTGAGCCCTCTATATGAAGGGAATCTTGTGCCACTTAGCTTGTACCACTTACAGGTGAGTTCTATATGCGCAGATGATTTTTGCTGCAATGTGAACTTTCAACAGATTCCCAATACTTTTTTTGACAAGCAGGTTGTAACGGCAGTGACCGTTGGCATGGGCAGAGGCCTTGTTTTTGTCCCAAGGTATACTGAAATCTTTTTTTGAATTATCGCAACAAATGGAAACCATGTTCCACCATCCTGACTCCTTAGGTAAAACAGCAGGCCGACACTTAGCCCTTCGCCAAGGACGCCAAAGCATTGCAGACTATTCTGTAGACTTCTGGACATTAGAAGCAGAGTCAGGATGGAATGAAGTTGCCTTCTGACAGATATTCATCGATGGTCTGACCTTGTCCCTCAAAATGTGTTAGCAGCCAGACAAAAACGTGAAAGCCTCAAAGCTCTTGTATCTATTAGCATTCACATAGACAACCGACTCGGTGATTAGAGTGTCACAAACTCCATTTCCCCTTTGTACTGGAGCGGAGTCAATGGCTGCTCACGAGAACCACCATACACCCACTTTTAGGCCAAGCGTCAATGGGCATGCACAAGAAGAGCCATGCAGCTTGGATGAACCAAATTGACCCCTGAAGAACGGAGAAACCGACTACAAGCTGGTGAGTGCTTGTACTATTCCATTCCCAACATTTGTGACGGGACTGTCCTAAACGTAATCCCCACACCCTCTGTGAAGGTGGGAACCATGACGGAAGAGGCTAGCTTACAGAAGGTCCCCTTTAAAAGTCTGATGTTTGTTGCCCAACTCCAGTTACCTAATCGGTTCTTAACGATGTCAGCCCTGGTAGACTCTGGAGGGAGGGGAATTTCAAATATAACAGTCTGGTAGCTGACCTTGGAGTGCCACTCAAGCCACTAGGGAATAGCTTTATAGCAAAGGCATTGGATGGCCATCATCTGGCCACAGTCACCCACTAGACTGAAACCATTACTCTCAGACTCTCTGGAAACCACCAGGAGGCAATATCTGTTTTGGTATCCCGTGATTACTACAACAGTACAACCCAGTACAACCAGTGCAACCCCCACATTAACTGGGCGAGGATACTTGTCTGGGGCAACTTCTACCTCTTTCATTGCCTGAAGTCAGCTGTTCCTGCTTCTACACAGGAGAAAAGAGCAGCAAAGGTTGCTCTGTCTACCACCACTGCAACCGGCACTGCTATGCTAGTCTCCCCCACCTTAAAACCCAGAAGTAAACAGCTCCAAGCTGGTCAGCCACAAAGCAGTGCCACCTGTAGGTGCCAACAAGCAGCTCAGCTCATCCACTCCATAGCTTGAGGATAGCGTCCAAATTATCCAGGCTGCTACTGTGGGTCAGACTCCTCCACAGGCTTTTAGGAAAGAGAAGGACAAGGAACACAAGTTAAAGGCAGAGAATGGCCAGCCACCAGAGATCAAAGTCGTGGGGGCTCCAACCTCAGCCAAGAAGAAAGCGCCTCTTGTGGCTGAAATCAAAGTTCTCAACAATGCTGCTTGAGCAGCTCCAAGTACAACTGCCAACTGCCAAGTACAACATTCAGAAGACCAAACCTGCTACATGAATCTACAGCTTCTACCAGCTACCAGGCAGCCCACTGTAGTGAAATACCTTTCAAAGGAAGTGAAAAGAAACAAAAGACCTAGGGAGATAAGCTAAAGGAACTGCTCTCATCTTTGTCCACCATCACCTTGTCGGAAAGTGAGGGTGTCAGTTTGATTGATGTAATTCCAGAGAAGAGCCTCTTTGCTATGGACACCTGGCACAAATCTGCTGGTAAATTAGATCCAGGTGTTCAGCATTAAGGGCGTCTTTTAACTAATCCTAAAAAGGAGGCTTTCATTGCCAAGAATAAAGTCAAGCAATTTAGCCAGGAGCTCAAGATTGAGAAGCAACGCACGGCCCGACTGGGCCTGAGTAAAAGCCGTGTTGAGAGAGCAGTGTACAGCAAAGGTGAAAGAACTGGGGAACATACAGCCCAAAGCACAAGGATGCTACCAGGAGCTCCAGACCCTGCAGATTAAGTAACTGGAGCTACCAAAATCCGTCCTGTTCATACCAGCTCCCTGTTCCCTTCTTCGAAAACTACTGCCTCCTTTCCAGCTCATTGATTCATTCTGCCTTCACAGTCTGACGTTCCCTGGATGTTTGTCGAAGTGGGAGAGGCTACCAGTACCTAGTGGACTGGGAGGGTACAGCCTGGATGAGCATAGTTAGATACCTCTTCTTTGAACCTCACCTCGTCCGTAACTTTCACCGCTTCCGTCCAGACAAGCCTGGTGGGTCGCCCAGTGGTGCTCTTTAAGAGATGGTACTGTCAGAACCCACCCCCCCCAGAGCCTTCCTTCCCCTCCTCTAACCCAGATCCCTACTTTCCCTCCTCCCCTTTTCTTTCCTTTCATTCCTTTTTTATTCCTTTACAGCAGCATAAAGGATTGGCTCTACCTTTGGATTGGCAGACCGGGGTGGCGGTCCCCCTTTTCAAGAAGGGTGACCACAGGCAGTGTTTCTACTATAGGGGCATCACACTCCCCGAGCCTCCTTGGTAAAGTCCATTCCAGGGTGCTGGAGAGGAGGGTACGACCGTTAGTCGAACTTCGCCTACAAGAGGTGCAATGTAGTTTTCATCCCAGACATGGAACACTGGTCCAGCACTAAACCCTTGCAAAGGTACTGGAGGGTGTGTGGGAATTTGAATTTGGCCAACCGGTCTGCTTGCTCTTTGTAGACTTGGAAAAAGCATTCGATCGTGTCCCTCATGGTGTCCCGTGGGGGGTGCTCCGAGAGTACGGGATTGGTGGCATGCTACTACATGCCATTCTGTCCTTGTATGACCATAGCATACAACTTTCTCTACAAAACTACTAATAAAACAATCAATCTATCAACAAATACATTAGGAAATTAAGAACTTACTTATTAAATACATATTACAGTTTACCCTCAGGCACTGTTTTTTCAGAAAATGGCTTCTCTTGCCTACTTTACTCTTTTTTTTTAAAAAAAGACATTTTTGGGTCTGTGGAATATACAGTATTTTAATTAACTTGGCGTGTCGTGTTTAGCCGATGCACGGAGAACCGTGCAGCCCTATAAATGGCCCTGCCATCAATTTCATTTCTACTCCCCCCTGCGTAAGCTACGCCGCAGCATTTAAAAGAAAAGCAAGAAATCCATCAATGCAATCTATACTGTGAACCAAACCAGATCCACGCGAGGGCACGCCACAACCAGACGGAATGCGCCGTGCGCCGCAACCCCTATCTACTGCCATGCCATTCAAGCGCCTTTTTTTCCATTTAACATGGGAGCCCGACTACCCTGCACCTGAAAGCCCACCCCCATACAGATCCGACTGGACTCAGATGGCAAACCACACCAAACCACACCAACCACACGACACCAACGAGTTCCCCACGCTTTTTTTTATCTCGCCGGGCATGCATCGCTTTGAATTATTCTAAGAGAAAGATAACCGATAAACGTTGTTTTATGTCATGCTGGGCAGCAACTTAAAACACTTTCAGGACGTGAACAGCGAGTTGGGACGAACGTCCACGCTTACATAGCCAGGCACAGAAGAAAAATCTCCATGGCAGCGCTGCGTTAACTTTCACTCATTGAAAAATGTTTCTCTTTCTGCATCAATCCCAGTCGATGTCACGCCCCTGATAGCTTTATACCCCACTGTGATTGGTTGGTTCGTCAGCCCCACACACAACACTGTGCCCTTCATATTGTAGCGTTGCTGTGAGCATTTCCTGCTTTCCAGTGTCCTTTGCGGGATTATATTACAAATGTCTGTTTATGACACACTGAATGAGACGGTCATGTTAAGTATTGACATCCCGCTATTCTGTTACGAATTTTAGTCTTACTCTTGCATAAGTAAATACTCGTCTTTTCTTTACTTCCTCGTGGGGGCCGCATTAACATTAGGTTTTTATACAATTGTGGGGGCCACAAATGGCTGAACTCCACTCTAAGAGATAGGGGGAGGAACTCTGTCATCCGAGAAGAACTCAGAGTACAGCTGCTGCTCCTTCACATTGAGAGGAGCAAGTTTAGGTGGCTCGGGCATCTAGTCTGGAATGCCTTCCCAGTGAGGTGTTCCAGACATGCCCGGCTGGTAGAAGGCCCCAGGCCAGACCTAGGACACGCTGAAGGCATATTTCTCACAGCTGGCCTGGAACGCCTTTGTGTCTTCCAGGTGGAACTGTACGTGGTGGCTGGAGGGTGGGATATCTGGGCTTCCCTAATGAGACTTTTTTAAAATATTTTTTTAACCCACACATTCGTGTACAAGTGAGGGAGTGTTCGGAGTGTCTGTGAATCGTAGTTGTCTAGTGACAATGACAAAGTATTGTTCCAATCACGGGACTAGAGATGTGTTTGTGAGTTGGAGAGACAGTACATATATGGTGGAATTGCACTGATGTTGATGTGTGTGGGTCAGAAAAAAGTTATTAAAGAGCATTAAAACTCTAACTCTGTGGGGACGCTTTTCCATGCCTCCGTTTGCCATCATAACAGAGAGGTGTGGTTTGCTATGATGTGCATTTTTTAATTACAAAGAAAAAATGAACAAACTATCCATCCATCCATCCATTTTCTTCCGCGTATCCGAGGTCATGTCGCGGGGGCAGCAACCTAAGCAGAGAAGCCCAAACTTCCCTCTCCCCGGCAACTTTGTCTAGCTCTTCCCAGCAGATGCCGAGGCGTTCCCAGGCCAGCTGAGAAACATAGTCTCTCCAACGTGTCCTGGGTCTTCCCCGAGGCCTCCCCGAGGTTTTCAGGGCACGTCCAACCGGTGTTGGACGTGCCCTGAAAACCTCCCCAGGAAGGCATCCGGGAGGAATCCTATCCTGATGCCAAAGCCACCTCATTTTGTTCCTCTCAATGTGGAGGAGCAGCGGTTCTACTCTGAGTCTCTCCCGAATGACAACGCTTCTCACCCTGTCTCTAAGGGAGAGCCCAGCCACCTTGTGGAACAAACTCATTTTGGCCGCTTGTACCCGCGATCTTGTCCTTTCGGTCACTACGCAAAGCTCATGACCATAGGTGAGGGTAGGAACGTATATCGACCAGTAAATTGAGAGCTTTGCCTTTTGGCTCAGCTCTCTTTTCACCACGACAAACCGGTGCAGAGTCCGCATCACTGCAGACGCTGCACCAATCCGCCTGTCCATCTCGCGTTCCATCATTCCTTGACTCGTGAAGAAGACCCTGAGGTACTTAAACTCCTCCACTGAGAGATGGCACTCCACCCTTTCCCGGGTGAGAACCTTGGACTCGGACTTGGAGGTGCTGATTCTCATCCCAGCCGCTTCACACTCAGCTGCAAAACCGATCAAGTGAGAGTTGAAGGTCACCACATCGCCTGCAAAAAGCAGAGATCGAATCCTGCGGCCACCAAACTGAAACCCCTCAACGCCCTGGCTGCGCCTAGAAAATCTGTCCATGAAAGCAGTGAACAGAATCTGTGACAAAGGGCAGTCCAACCCTCACTGGAAACGGGTCCGACTTTTTGCCGGCAATGCGAACCATACTCTGACACCTGTCATACAGGGAACGAACCCCCTGGATTAGATGGGTTGATACCCCGGATTCCCGGAGCACTCCCCACAGTATTCCCTCGAGGAACAAGGTTGAATGCCTTCTCCAAGTCCAGAAAACACAAGTAGACGGGTTGGGCAAACTCCCATGCACCCTCAAGAACCCTGCCGAGAGTATAGAGTTGGTCCACAGTTTCACGACCAGGATGAAAACCACACTGCTCCTCCTGAATCCAAGATTCGATTATCCGACTATCCTCCTCTCCAGAACCCCTGAATAGACCTTACCGGGAAGACTGAGGAGTGTGATCCCACGATAGTTAGAACACACCCTCCGGTCCCCCTTCTTGAAAAGCGGGACTACCACCCCAGTCTGCCAGTCCAGGGGCACCGACCCTGACATCCACGCGATGCTGCAGAGTCGTGTCAACCAAGACACCCCCACAGCATCCAGGGCCTTAAGGAACTCCGAGCGAATCTCATCCACCCCCAGGGCCCCTTCACCGCCCCAGAGGTAGGAGAACCCGCCTCAGAGTCCCCAGGCACTGCTTCCATGTTGGAAGGCGTGTCGGTGGGATTGAGGAGGTCTTCAAAGTATTCCCTCCACCGGTTCACAACATCTCGAGTCGAGTTCTGAAGCACACCGTCCCCACCAAACACGGTGTTGACTGTGCACTGCTTTCCCCTCCTGAGACGGCGGATGGTGGTCCAAAATCTCTTTGAAGCCATCCGGAAGTCGTTTTCCATGGCCTCTCCAAACTCCTCCCATGTCCGGGTTTTTGCCTCAGCGACTGCCAGAGCTGCAGACCGCTTGGCCTTCCGGTACCTGTGAGCTGCCTCCAGAGTCCCATGGGCCTAAACGGCCTGATAGGACTCTTTTTTCAGCTTGACGGCATCCCTCACCACTGGTGTCCACCAACGGGTTCTGGGATTACCGCCACGACAGGCACCGACCACCTTACGGCCAAAACTCTGATTAGCCGCATCGACAATGGAGGCATGAAACATGCCCACTCGAACTCAATGTCCGCTGCCTCCCTCGGAACATGGTCAAAGCTCTCCCGGAGGTGGGAGTTGAAACTACTTCTGACAGTAGACTCTGCCAGACGTTCCCAGCAGACCCACACAATGCGTTTGGGTCTGCCAGGTCTGACCGTAATCCTCCCCCACCATCGGAACCAACTCGCCACCAGGTGGTGATCAGTTGACAGCTGATCACCCGAATGTCCAAAACATGTGGCCACAAGTCCGACGACACAACCACAAAGTCAATCATCGAACTGCGGCCCAGNGCCCCTCTCCCCACCCGTGTGTCCAAAACATGTGGCCACAAGTCCGACGACACAACCACAAAGTCAATCATCGAACTGCGGCCCAGGGTGTCCTGGTGCCAAGTGCACATGTGGACACCCTTATGCTTGAACATGGTGTTCGTTATAGACAATCCGTGACGAGCACAGAAGTCCAGTAACAAGACACCACTCGGGTTAAGATCAGGGTGGCCGTTCCTCCCAATCACACCTCTCCAGGTCTCACTGTCGTTGCCAACATGAGTTGAAGTCACCCAGCAGACAAGGGAATCCCCCAAGGAAGCAGTCTCTAGTACTTCCTCTAAGGACTCCAAAAAGGGCGGGTATTCTGAACTGCTGTTTGGCGCATGAGCGCAAACAACAGTCAGGACCCGTCCCCCCACCCAAAGGCGTAGGGAAACTGCCCTCTCGTTTACTGGGTTAAACTCCAACGTGCAGGCTTGGAGCTGGGGGGCAACAAGAATTGCCACCCCTTCCCGTCGCCTCTCATTGCCGGCAACACCAGAGTGGAATGAAGTCCAGCCCTTCTTGAGAGGACAGGTTCCGGAGCCCTTGCTGTGCGTTGAGGTGAGTCCCACTATATCTAGCCGAAATTTCTCCACCTCACGCACCAGCTCAGGCTCCTTCCCTGCCAGAGAGGTGACATTCCACGTACTGACAACTAGCTTCTGTAGCCGAGGATCGGACCGCCGAGGCCTCTGCCTCCGGCCTCCACACAGCTCTCTTTGCACCCGACCCACTTTTAGCCCCTCCCACATGTGGTGAGCTGATGGGAGGGAGGACCCACGTTACTTTTTCGGGCTCTGCCCGACCGGGCCCCATGGGTGCAGGCCCGGCCACCAGACGCTTGCCATCGTGCCCTACCTCCAGCCCTGGCTCCAGAGGTGGGCCCCAGTGACCCACGTCCAGGCGAGGGAAAACAAAGTCCATTGTTATTGTGCATCATTGGGGTCTATTGAGCCACTCTTTGTCTGGTCCCCCCCCCTAGGATCTGGTTGTCATGGGTGACCCTACCAGGGGCATGACAGCCCCTGACAACTTTGGTCCTAGGATCATTGGGACACGCAAACTCCTCTACCACGATAAGGTGGTGGCTCAGGGAGGAGATGAACAAACGGCAAGTTAACAAATTTTAATTTCATTTCATTCACGTTTTTTTGAAAATTAATTAATTAACAAATGGCCAGTTGTTGGCCAATGACTAGTCCAAACATTTTGGAAAAACAAGTTATATGTGGTATTGTGGCCACCTGACTTCAGTAATGTTACAAGAGATTGGACTACATTACCTTAACACTGCATGTAGTCAGCATGTCCGATACGTAGTTCTTTTCCCATTCCTTGTGGAAGTGGTAAGGTTTTGGCTTCTTGCTCTGTCCTTCCTCCCCACTCCATTTAAAACACTTTCTTAAGTTTAAAATAAGTATATTGGAGAGGTTGAAGACCGCGGTATTGCTACGCTAGTGGCAGCCATCTGCTGTGTCCCTGCAGTGATCCTTTGGCCTGGGTATTACAGTTGGGTAACGTGTTGTAAAGAAAGAATAATAGGATTGTAAAGGGAAAGACTAATGGGAAAGTCATATTGAGAAAGTCATAAACCAACTTTCTATCTTCCAACTACAAAAAATATTCCCTTTGTTAATATTGAATCCCACCTTGTGGAAATTCACTTTTTGTGGTCGGGTCTGGAACCAATTAACAGCGATACACAAGGGACGACAGTATATTAAAGTTAAATATATATATATATATATATATATTTAGGCAAATTACTTCAAAAGTATTTAGTTATAGTTACCAGTAACTTTCCAAAAAAGAATTAGTTGAATTGGAAACATAATTACTCCCTCTCTAGTTAATTTCTTGAAAACATTCAAATATGTATAAGAATTTAGACTTAGCTATGTAGTGGCATGTGACGTTTGAGAGATGTTTCAAAAGTTTTGGGCTGAGGGCTAGAGGGCAATCTTTTCCTCGGCTTGAGCAACCGTACCTCCACACTAGCCATTTATCTTCCTGTGTAATAATAGTTAACAATAGCGACTGAAGCGACATCCAAATAGTTGGTCTAAATATCAATGCATAATGACATGCTATATTACACTGTCCGTCACAGTAACGGTTTTGTAACATTTGAAATAGTACTTAAATGGATAACCTATCACTGTAAAACAACGCTGTTAGGAGTTGCAGTAGTTAGTAACTCCAAACATTTCATTTTCATTTTTATTGTTTTGATGTATCAAAGGGATGTGTTTGTTATGTTCAGGGCTAATTTTGTCCGGAATGACTTCCTCCAGGTCTTCAATTGGCTAAAATGGCCTTACTGTTAGCATGTTGGCCTCAGAGACAGGAGGTTCAGGGTTTGAGTCTCTGTTGGGCATCTCTGTGTGACGTTTGCATGTTCTCCCCGTGCGTGCGTGGGTTTTCTCCGGGTATTCCCCGCCCAAAGTCAGCTGGGATAGGCTCCAGCATATCCGCGACCCTAATGAGAATAAGCGGTATAGAAATTGGATGGATGGGCCTTACTGTTGGAAGTTAATAGCCATCACTGTTTAACACTAATGCGGGGCCTTGGAGGAGGTCCATACTCTTGCTATTGAAGGTTAACTTTATGATAAATCTCTTGCGTGAAATCTCATTAGACAATGCAGCTGTACCTAATGAAGCGTCTAGTGAGCACAAAATGACGTCATTTTTAAGAACAAAACTTGTCATAAGAGGACGTTTTCATTTATGTTAAATCGCCCATCCGTGCGCCTCCCTGCAATCCACCCGTGCTGACTCTGATTGCCTAATTCCTCTGAGATCGCTCTCTGGCTGTCGGGAGAGGGGCGCTGAAGTCGTGTGGAAATGTCACCAGCCGTCATGGAACCTACCGCCTCAATCAATCAATCAGCACGCTTTCACCTTTCGTCACATCTGTGTGTCTGTCTGTCTGTGTGGGTGGCTGGGTTGGGTGCATGTGTGTGTGCAAACCAAAGGGTCAGGATTAGGAAAAAAAAGAAGACCCTGAACGCATCATTATCATCATCATCATCCTTGCAGCTGTTTACCAGGGGAGCTTGATGAGCAGATGGCTGATGTGTGAACTGTTGTTTTTTTTGCTTTTTTTACAATATATGTATCAAAGGCAGTGAAAAGGTGAGAACTGTAGAGAAAAAGATGGATGGGAGTGTGAGGCTTTTATGTGCATAAGGAGATGTAGCAAAAAAGACAGGGAAGTCACATCATCACCAGTAAACAAAAAATGAATGACCATCCATCCATCCATTTGCTTCCGCTTATCCGATGTCGGGTCGCAGGGCAGCAACCTAAGCAGAGAAGCTCAGACTTCCCTTTGCCTGGCCACTTCCACCCCCAGGGCCCCTTCACCGCCCCAGAGATAGGAGAACCCTCCTCAGAGTCCCCAGGCACTGCTTCCATGTTGGAAGACGAGTCGGTGAAATTGAGGAGGTCTTCAAAGTATTCCCTCCACTGGTCCACAAAATCTTGAGTCGAGTTCAGCAGCACACCGTCCCCAACATACAAAGTGTTGACTGTGCACTGCTTCCCCCTCCTGATACGGCGGATGGTGGTCTAGAATCTCTTTGAAGCCATCCGGAAGTCATTTTCCATGGCCTCTACGAACTCCTCCCATGTCTGGGTTTTTCACTCAGTGACTACCAGAGCCCCAGACCGCTTGACCTGTTGGTACCTGTCAGCTGCTTCCAGAGTCCCATGGGCCAAAACGGCCTGATAGGACTCTTTTTTCAGCTTGACGGCATCCCTCACCACTGGTGTCCACCAACGGGTTCTGGGATTAGCGCCACGACAGGCACTAATCATTTTACGGCCACAGCTCCTAACAGGCGCATCAATAAGGGAGGCACAAAACATCACCCACTCGGACTCAATGTCCACTGCCTCCCTCGGAACATGTTCAAAGCTCTCCCGGAGGTGGGAGTTGAAACTCCTTCTGACAGGGGCCTTTGCCAGATGTTCCCAGCAGACTCTCACAATGCGTTTAGGTCTGCCAGGTCTGATCGGCATCCTCCCCCACCATCGGAACCAACTCACCACTAGGTGGTTGACAGCTCTCCCCATCTCTTCACCCGAGTGTTCAAAACATGTGGCCGCAAGTCTGACGACACAACCACAAAGTCAATCATCGAACTGCGACCCAGGGTGTCCTGGTTCCAAGTGCAGATGTGGACACCCTTATGCTTGAACATGGTGTTCGTTATAGACAATCTGTGACAAGCACAGAAGTCCAATAACAAAACACTGCTCGGGTTAAGATCAGGGTGGCCTCCCAATCATGCCTCTCCAGGTCTCACTGTCGCTGCCAACATGAGTGTTGAAGTCACCCAGCAGAACAAGGGAATCCCCCGAGGGAGCACTCTCTAGTACTTCCTCTAAGGACTCCAAAAAGGGCGGGTATTCTGAACTGCCATTTGGCGCATAAGCCCGGCTTGGAGCCGGGGGGCAACAAGAATTGCCACCCCTGCCTGTCGCCTCTCATTGCTGGCAACACCAGAGTGGAATAAAGTCCAGCTCATCTCGAGAGAACTGGTTCCGGAGCCCTTGCTGTGCGTTGGGGTGAGTCCCACTATATCTAGCCGGAATTTCTCCACCTCACGCACCAGCTCAGGCTCCTTCCCCGCCAGAGAGGTGACATTCCACGTTCCGACAACTATCTTCTGTAGCCGAGGATCGGACCGCCAAGGTCTCCGCCTCTGGCCGCCACCTCTGGCCCCCACCCAGCTCTCTTTGCAACCAACCACTTTGGCCCCTCCAACGAGTTCTCATGGGAGGGGGACCCACGTTACCTTTTCGGGCTGTGCATGGGTGCAGGGTCGGCCACCAGACGCTCGCCATCGTGCCCCACCTCCAGGCCCGGCTCCTGACTGAATTTCTGCAAAGTAGGTTCCTCATTTATAAATCTAATATTGTCATAGTTAAATGATGATTGAAGGACATCTTACTTTAGATAGCTCTTGATTTGATTACAGCTCTTGTGTTAGCATGTTAAAACATAAAATATATAATTATTTCTGCTCTCTATTGCCATTCAAATAGCATTACCAGCAGTCAAGCAGAAGTGGGCAACCTGCGCCCAAGGCCCGTATACAAATAATTAGATACTCAAATTGTTTAATAATAATAATAATAATAGAAAATTGTTTTTGTCGTTACATCATTTTTTGTACACTTTCATATTTACACAAAACTTTCCCAACTTAGACAAATGTTGCCTTTGCAAATCATCCTCCTTCAGTGATGCTGCGTGTGTGTGTGTGTGTGTTGCTGTGTTTTTCTCCCCACCACTCCACCTGCAGCACCCCCTCTGCTCTTAACTGTATACCAGCGCTTCTACGGCCTGTCATATTGCATCAGCGTGTTGCTGATTACTTCCACCTTGTCTCCTTCGTGGGGAAATGATTCTGACACGCACTCACACCCTGCTTTCCCTGCATCAATATGCGTGCCATGGAAAAAAATGTGCAGGGTAAATAAATAATGAAAGAAATGCGGGGGGGAAGGGCGGCGACGGTGGTGTTTTTATGTGTCACCGTCTAGTTGTGTGCGAACACGTGCATAACCGGCATCTCAAAGTGTGTCTTTTACTCATGCTGGGACACAGGATGTTAAAATAAAATCACCTTTTCAATATAAAAGCAACATATTATGGTAGTTTGCAACAAAAGTCTCAGAGGTAGCTTGGAAGTGTGCTGGCAGAATCTACCCTTGGTGCAGGAATTATACAGTTTAAAGGAGTAATCCCGATAGGGTTTGTGCGTGTGCGTGTGTGTGTGTGTGTAGCTTTCCTGTTAATGAGACAATCAGTGTGTGTCTTCAAAAAGCGTTATTGTGTACTTTATTCACTTTTTACATGCAAACTGTAACTTTTATCCACCATAATAACGTACCATATATCACATACAACGGGTATCCAAACTTTTGTCAAAAAGTTAAAGGATGGAAGGGCCACTTTGACATTTTGTAAAGCAGTATATGGGCCAAATGCTATCAAAGTAATTGATTAAAAGTCTTACAGGCTACTCCCTGGGATTTGGTTTGGGCAGTAAAACGAGTCGTACATTTCTGACTCCTGTCGTTCATTTTAAAGAGCCGGCTCCAAAAGGTGATTCGTTAGCGACCGACACATCACTGTTCTTCACTCCAACGCTTGTTACATCCAATATGTTGGCGATGTTGACGTACGGCTCAGCAATGGAAGCAGCGTCTACGTATATACTATGTACATGCGCTACCCCCCTCAACGTTAGCGGTGTTTGTCAACCCGCTGCTGCACGAACACAGGTCTAACACAGGTCTAAAGTCTATACTCTAACTCCTAAACTTTGCACAGTAACACGTCCACAAATGTTGCTCAGACTAAATTACAGATGTCTGGCATCTCCTGGTGCAAAACATTTCCTTACCTTTAGAACAAGTAAAAGAGGTTGAAGACTGCGGTAGCTTGCTATGCTAGTGATCCTGCAGCCTGCGTATTACAGCTGAGCAGTGTAAAGGTGAAATGTAAGGGTGTTTTCTTGTCTACAGGTCTCTACTCATGGAATATCATATTTATCATAATGGAATATCACATTAGAAAGTCATAAACAAATATTATATAAATATATATATTATATTTATACGTATACATACCTATATGTTTACACATATACATATCTTATAATTATATAAGATATGTAAATCTTATATAAACGTATCTTAGAAACTTTTGTGAACAATTGTGAAAAGGTTCAAGACAGCCAGTGCCCCATTTAATTAACTAATTACCTCAAAACACTTGCAAATGCCTTTACATGGTCTCTCAGTCTGGTCCTGTAGGTTAACCAATCATGGGGAAGACTGACGACTTGACAGTTGCCCAAAAGAAGATCACTGACACCTTGCACAAGGAGGGCAAGACACAAAGGTCATTGCTAAAGAAGCTGGCTGAGCTCTGCAGAGCTCTGTGTCCAGGCATATAAACAGAAAGTTACAACAAAGGAAAACGTGGTAAAAAAAAAAAAAAGTGTACAAGCAATAGGGATAACCACGCCCTGGAGAGGATTGTTAAACAAAACCTACTAAAAATATGAGGCAGATTCACAAAGAGTAGACTGCAACTGGAGTCAGTGCTTCAAGAACCACCATGCACAGACGGGTTCCAGTTGTTGTATTCCTTGTGTCAAGCCACTCTTGGAAAAAAAACAGCATGAGAACCATTTCACATGAGCTAAGGACAAAAAGAACTGGAATGTTGCTGAGTGGTCCAAAGTTATGTTCTCTAATGAAAGTCAATTTTGCATTTGCTTTGGAAATCAAAGTCCCAGAATCTAAACAAAGACAGGAGAGGCACAGAACCCTCTCCTCCTAAAGTTTCCACAGTCAGTAGTGGTTTGGGGATCCAAGGTCAGTGCAGCCGTCCAGAAAGTTTTACTGCAATTCATCCTTTGGCTGCTGACCAGCTTTATGGAGATTTCATTTTCCAACAGGACCTGGCACCTCTACACATTCCCACAACTACCAGCACCTGTTTTAAGGACCATGGTATCCCTGTCCTTTACACTAGACTTTACACGGAGAGAAAGGGGTTATAAACTGAAGGGATGTGGTAACTTTAAAATGAAAGCAGTGAAAACCACAAGGCAAAGTTTGTGTGTGGGCATGTAACATTCATTAGGCCTAATGTGGAACACACTAGGGATGCGACTCAAGCAATGTCCAAACATTCATTCATTTAAATCAAGATACTAAGAAATGGTCCTGTCTCAGTCCAGGAAAAAGGTATTTCAATATTAGCTGGTGTTTCAGGTACATTAAAGTACAAGGGTTGTTAGTCAGATTACTATGTAAGTCCAAGATAAAATGCTGTATATTAATCTCTTTTTTGTACAGTATGTACAGTATGTACTAACTGTATGAGCATTTATTTATTTGGCTCACGATAATTCATACAAATTATGTAATATGATCATTTGTATTACAGTGTATAATATTGATTAATTAATAGAATAAAATCATCATACCGTTGGAAGTAATGATACACCTCAGATCACACATATAGAGTACATATATTGCTTATACATGATCTTCTATTTGGAAGCATCATTTGTTTGCTATACTATTGATATTATTATTATATTATTATTATGATTATAGTCTGATGATACGTACATGGACAGTTCTATCACCGTGGTTGAGGTAATTAGGGTAGTTAAATCACTCCCCAGTGGCAAGGCTCCAGGGGTAGCTCAGGAGTTCCGCCCTGAATTCCTCAAGGCTCTGGATGTTGGGGGACTGTGTTGGTTGACACGCCTCTACAACATTGCATGGAAGTCGGGAACAGTACCTTTGGACTGGCAGACCGGGGTGGTGGTCCCCATTTTTAAAAAGGGTGACCGGAGGGTGTGTTCCAACTATAGGGGGATCACACTCCTCAGCCTTCCTGGGAAAGTCTACTCCAGGGTGCTGGAGAGAAGGGTACGACCGTTAGTCGAACCTTGGTTGCAATGTGGTTTTCGTCCCAGTCGCGGAACACTGGACCAGCTCTACACCCTTGCAGGGGTACTGGAGGGTATGTGGGAGTTTGCCCAACCGGTCTACATGTGCTTTGTGGACTTGGAAAAGGCATTCGATTGTGTCCCTCGTGGTGTCCTGTTAGGGGGGCTCCGGGAGTACAGGATTGATGGCCCGCTACTACGTGCCATTCGGTCCTTGTACAATCAAAGCAGGAGCCTGGTTCGCATTGCCAGCAGTAAGTCGAGCTTGTTTCCCGTGAACGTTGGCCTCTGCCAAGGCTACCCTTTGTCACCGATTCTGTTCATAATCTTCATGGACAGAATTTCTAGGCGCAGTCAAGGTGTTGAGGGAGTCAAGCTTGGTGGACTTAGGATCTCTTCTCTGCTATTTGCAGACGATGTGGTCCTTATGGCCTCATCAGGCTGTGACCTTCAGCGTTTACTGGAGCGGTTTGCAGCTGAGTGTGAAGCTTCTGAGATTCAGCTTCTGAGAGACTCAGCACCTCCAAATCCGAGGCCATGGTTCTCAGTCGGAAACGGGTGGACTGTACCCTCCGGGTTGGGAGTGAGGTCTTCCCTCAGGTGAAGGAGTTCAAGCATCTCGGAGTCTTGTTCACGGTTGAGGGAAGGTTGGAGTGTGAGATCGACAAACGGATCGGTGCAGCATCCGCAGTAATGCGGTCGCTGTACCGGGCCATCGTGGTGAAGAGACAGCTGAGCCGGAAGCCAAAGCTCTCTGTTTACCGATCGATCTACGTTCCCACCCTCACCCATGGTCATGAGTTATGGATCATGACCGAAAGAACAAGATCGCGGATACAGGCGGCGGAAATGAGTTGGATAGACTCACCCTAAGAGATAGGGTGAGGAGCTCGGCCATCCGGGAGGAGCTCAGAGTAGAGCCGCTGCTCTTTCACATCGAGAAGAGCCAGTTGAGGTGGCTCGGGCATCTCGTCCGAATGCCTCCCGGGCGCCTCCCTGGTGAGGTGTTTCGGGCATGCCCAGCCGGGATAAGGCCCCGGGGAAGACCTAGGACACGCTGGAGGGACTATGTCTCACAGCTGGCCTGGGAACGCCTTGGTGTCCTCCCAGTGGAGCTGGAAGAGGTCGCCGGACACCGGGAAGTGTTGCTAGAGTGCAGCTGCTCTCTGGCAACAGGTCTGCAAAGCTCTTGGCTTCCCTTAATGTGCAACACGTTCTATCCAAACTTATTATTATTACCACCCACACTAATAACCATTATATTTATTCATCAAAATTCTCTTCTATGCATTCAAATTATGTATAGTACAGTAAATCAAATAATTAGCTATAATACATGATTGATATGTCACATTAGTATTGATAAGATGTAAAAGGTATAACACATTATTATTAATGCATATTGTACATGTCGGGGTAATATCTTGTTTATGTATTGGGGTGTATTGTGTTAATAAAACTGGCTTTGGTGTTACAAATGAGGGGTTGCTGTAAATAAGCTCGTCTTCTTCCCAATCCTTTTCGAGCCAAATTGTTATCTGTCCATATGTGTATCTTGATTATGTTTGTGTGGCTTGAAATAAATAAACAATCACTCAATCCATCAAACTCGCCTGACCTCAACTCCATAGAAAATCAATGGGGTACTGTCAAGAGGAAAATGCGATACGCCAAAACCAACAATGCACAAGAGCTGAAGGCCACTATCAGAGCAACCTGGTCTCTCCTACACCTGAGGAGTGCTGCTGACTGATCATGGACCGATCGAGTCCATGCCATGCCGTATTGCTGCAGTAATTCAGGCAAAATGAGCCCCAACCAAGTATTGAGTGCTCTACATGTTTATACTTTTCATGTTTTTTAATTGGTCTTAAGTAATACTCTAAGACAGTAAATTTGGGATTTTTGTGAGTTTTCAGTTATAATCATCAAAATTCAAAGAAAAAAACTAAATAAAATAAATGAATCAGTCTGTGTGTAATAAATGTATATAATAAAAAACGTTCACATTTTGACTATAATTACTGAAATAAATATTCGAGTGGCCGCACGGTGATCGAGTGGGTAGCACATTGGCCTCACAGTCAGGAGGTTCAGGGTTCGAATCGCCGTTGGGCATCTTTGTGTGGAGTTTGCATGTTCTCCCTGTGCGTGCTTGTGTTTTCTCCGGGTACTCCGGTTTCCTCCCACATTTCAAAAACATGCATGTTAGCTTAATTGGTGACTCTAAATTGTCCATCGGTATGAATATGAGTGTGAATGATTGTTTGTCTTTGTTTGTCTATATGTGCCCTGCGATTGGCTGGCGACCAGTTCAGGGTGTACCCCGCCTCCCGCCCAAAGTCAACTGGGATAGGCTTCAGCATACCCGCGACCCTAATGAGGATAAGCGGCATAAAAATGAATGAAAGAAGGAATATTCGAGTGTATTTAGCAGCACCCGTATATACATTTATTACAATTGTCTGATATCGGCTTTTTTGCCGATATGCCAATATGGTCCAACTCTTAATTTCCAATGCCGATATCAACTGATACCGATATGTGTAACATATCATATCTCCAGTCTTGGAATGAACAACTGTCTGTTGTATTGTGACGCTAATGCATACAGCATCAGCAGTTAGCTTCTCCACATAGCTGTAAACAAAATTGCAAAACATCTTGAGAAATAATAGAGTGGGCATGGCGAAGCGTGGCTCGAAGAACTCCACAATTTTGGTGAATCCAGCATCTTGCAAGATAGAAAAGGGCTAGTTATCCGGAGTGATACACGCCATGATTTTCCGATTGATTTTTCCCTGGTAGTTGGAAATATTGAAGAAACCAAATCGCAAGTTTAATATCTGAGAGGAACACCACAAACATGATGTTAATCAGGTAAAGAGCAAGCAAGCTTGATACAACCAAGCACGGTTCTTTCCATGCTCCAGATGCTTCAGATGCAGAAACTCCGCTCGCATCAAACCTGCAAAACCTGGGGGATTTCTAAATGTGTATTTAAAAAAATAAAAAATAACAGCTCACCTCTTGCGTAAGGTCAGCTGGGATAAGCGACATAGAAAATGGATGGATGGAATGACATATTTCCAAAATGGATTAATTGTGAGTTAATTACGAGTTTCTTTTTTCTTTAATACTTTAAGCTACTAAAATTCTGTTGTTATTGTTGCTATTCCACATAATGTTATAAGAATGTTATACGTAATATTCATTCATTCATTTTCTATGCCGCTTATCCTCATTAGGGTCGCGGATATACGTAATATATATAATGTTATTCTTTTTTTCCTCATTAGATGACACCTTTTTACACTTACAGATTTTTTTCTTAGTATTTATAATTTGCAGAATTTTCCTGTTACTTTGGTGTTTTTTTTGTTTTTGTTTTCTTGTTATTGTTATATTTTTAGAATAGGCTATGGGTCAATGTAAAAACAGCTGTGGGTCACAAATGGCCCCTCAACTCTAACATAGAACCAACGTGACATTAAGGAGAAGGACATACCTGTGCAAGATACAGTGCCAACATTACACTCCCATTTTAACAGCAACGTCGTGCTAGATTTGCCTACTTGCTGAAGAAAACAAAATGATCAAACTCCTACGTCACGCCACATCAGAGGCAAAATGTCAATGAGAATCATATCATGATAAACTTCAAAAGTCAGTGCCTCTTTTTCTCAAAAGTGGCGCAAACAAGTGACGAAGATTTCTCATGTTTGGTGCTCATATACAGTCTTGAAGGACACATAATTCCATCCATTTTTCATGCCGCTTATCCTCATTAGGGTCACGGGGTATGCTGGAGCTTATCCCAGCTGACTTTGGGTGAGACGCCTGGACTGGTTGCCAGTCAGTCGCAAGGCAAATTGACATACAACCATTCCCACTCACATTCATACCGATGGATGATTTAGAGTTGCCAATTAACCTAACATGCACGTTTTTGGAATGTGGGAGGAAACCGGAGTACCCGGAGGAAACCCACGCACAGGGAGAACATACTCTAGGGACACATAGTATTGTTAAATCATCACTGAGGAGTACATTTTGTATAACATTAAGCGCATTTAGCATTACATTACAGGGGCATCTCTGTGCGTTTTGATCCTCTAGGGCCGCTGTACAAACTCAAATCGAGTTTCTGTCGGCTTTTCTGTCCCCCCCCCGGCGTTATACCATGCTGTCCCCCAATGTTAATTAACAATTTGTTTTTCTGCTCAGCTTCTATCGCTCCATCAAATGACATTATATATCGGGATCCTGCTTTATTTGTCCTGCCGTGATGGTTTGGGTAGCGTCAGCAAACATGGAATATTTCATGTGGAAGCGGTTCAGACTCAGTTCACAGCACACTGAAAATGTCTATTCCTGCACCTGCTGCGAAGAAAACTTCTCTGTTTTTGAATGCATCGTCTTCTCAAACAAGGCTGTGTATAAAGGCTAGTTAATGCGGGCGAGCGACGGGTTTGTTAGCATCTATTCGGGAATTTCTATCTATTTGAAGACTTCCAGGGTTCTTAAAGGAGCCTCCTGGGCTCTGTGTGGAACTGACATGATATTGCCTTAGCTGGCAACATGACAGAATCGCTAACTATTGAAATTAAATAAAAGACAAAACAATAAAATAGGGAGACGGAATCGTGGTGCACTGCCTTGCTACTGCCTTGTTCATGAAGGACACCAAACAGGCCATTAGGATTCTAAGAGGGGAAGAGTTCCATTGATGCCGCATGAACTCAAAGTTTTATCCAGGTCCTCACCAAACTTTAATTGGTAGTTCCTCAGTAGAGCAGGTTTTCCTGAAACCGGATGGTTGGCGTTTTGAACCATGTTTCCTTCAGCCCAGTCCCTGCTTTTGTGTCGTTGGGAACGCCACTTCACCCACCTTGCATCAAGTGCCGCCGACACTAGTGTACAAATGTGAAAGGAGGCAGTAAAAGACGCTGAATGGCACAAACTGGCTGATAACAACCAAAACATCTTTTCTGTGGCTAGGGAGAGACTAACTCATATTTTCTGGCCTACATCATAAATGTATTTATTCAATTAGATGTGAATTCTAGCTTCGTTCCTAGTCGTTTTTAAAAAAGGCAAAGTCGGCGGGGATCGCTGAAGTCTCCGGATAAGTTCAAAACAACAAAAAGGAAAACTTGGAAAATGCTCAGGTAGATGTTTTAGATCCGCCTTAGACAGATTATCCAATCATCATGCAGAACCCGGGCCAGCCCACTGCCCCATAGACTCCCAGTGACTCTCAGAGTCCGATGGGCGGGACAAAGCCCAGCATTTATCCAATGAGCGTCCGGGTTCGTGCAGTGGAACAACCCACTCTAAGCTCCGCCATAGAAGTCAATAGACGCTTATCATTCTTAGATGGGCTGCAGTGGCAAACACGCACCAGATGCGGATTTACAGTTCCAAATGTGGTCATTGGAACTGAACCGTACCACAAGGTGAAACTTGGGATAAACATTTGACAATGTGGTGCAAAAATGTTCTTTTCTGTGATAATCTCCAATGTGCCAACCCATTCTTTATTGAAAAATGTGTGTCCCAGTGACTTCCTGCTGCCGCATGCCGCGTGAAGGAAGTGCATCATCCCTACCGTAGGCCTGACCACTCTTAATCCCAAACGGTGGTGGTAGGATTAGAGTGAGTCGTGTGTGATCTAATTTCATCTGGCTGGCCAGGTTAGTGATTGAGCGAGCAAGCCGCGCTCTAATTACCAGCGAGGAGGGATGCAATGCTTTAGGCGCCACATTACTGTCAACATGGTCGCCAGCAAGCACTCAAACACTTTCTGCTCGTCAGAAGCTCAATCGGGGTGATTGCAAGCGGCGGAGGAGCAGTCAGTCTTGGATGATCTCCTTCCTTCCCCCACAACGCCTCTGCCTGAATCCCAAAGACCCAGCAATCACTCTGATGCTGGTGCTATCTCAGGAGCACCCCCCCACCACCACCACCGTCGGTACCCGCCATCATCCTCCTTTTTCCACCGTGCCCACCACCTCCTCTGCTCTACCCCCTCCCTCGTACGCATTCTAGCATGACAAACCACATGGGATTTCACTCGTCCTTTAAAGTCTGCTGCCTCCGGGACGCACTCTTCTCCGCGCGCGCAACATTTTAGTATTCCCGGGAATACGTGACTGGGGAGGCAAAGCAATGCTGCAAGCTTCATCCCAGGAAGGCAAGGAGAAGGAATGACTGCTTATCAGGCGATCTCCTCCATCAAGTGTCAGCATGTCAGTCGGGAAGTCCAAGTCATTCTTTTTTATTAGAACACATGAAAGCATCACAACAACAATATACAAATTCTTAAGTGGTCTTTAAAAGCCAAACACATGTACACATGCAACAACAGGGTTCAGGACAATGGGGAACTTATTAGGATCCTTTTGGGGGATGCTTTGTGGTGGTGTGCTCTGCGGGCCGAAGAGAAAAGTCCAAAACCGCCCCTCGCAGAACCCCACCTGATATGTTCATAGTATACTTTCATTGGTTTTAACATCAGCAACAATGCCTTTACTGACATAAATCCCCTTTTGAAATACCGAAAACCCAGAAAATCTCCGGATTCGAGTCCAACTCTAATAAATGCTCGCTTTTTAAAGAGGTGCGACTCACCACACAAGACAATGTGCCCTGTACTGCAGCGAGGCCACACAAAGTTATAAAAAAAAAAAAAAGCCTCATTGAGACAAAACCGTGGAAAGATCAGATGATTCCTTGGAGGGAGGAGGATGAAAAATAATTATTGCTGTTGCTTTGTCGTTGATCCCAGTGGTCAGTCTGTTTTCAGTGTGTGGCGCTACGTTTGTCTCTTTCTTTACAGAAGGTCGGCCGCCCAGTCCCGGCCGCAAACACTGAAAACACATTCATAGACACCAAAAATATACATTGTGATACTGTCCGAAAGGTACAATAATTACACAGAAAAAGCAAACAACACCCAGTATGTTTTCATCCATCTTTCTGTCCAAACATTTTTTAATTCCATCCTCCGATCCAAAAATGTGTTGCTTTGGGTCATAGAGTGTTCCGAGGAAACAGTCCACACAGTCGGTGACCTCTTGCCGGGTGGACCAGCACACCTTTAGATGTCTTTAGAAGAACCACCGGAACGCCTCGCCATTAGTGACCGGCGTCCTCTGTGGGAGACACAATGAAAGGACACGTTAACTCGGATCGACACGTTACCAAGAAATATTCAACCCACATGAAAGACTTCCTCGGACAGTGGCCAAGGCATTTATTTACACAAAATACCAGACTTTCTTGAAGGTATGATATTTCATTTATCTACTTTAATGTGTAAATCTACTCAACAGCAGTCAGAACGAGGCACTTATTAGAGGTAAGGTATTTATTTCATTGAATGCATAAATCTATCCATCTACTCAACAGCAGACCCTACACGTCATTTCTTAGAAGTGGGGTGCTTAATTACAAGTGTAAATCTATTCATCTACTCAGCAGCAGAGAATACCAATCATTTCACACAGTTAAGGTGTTTAATGAATTATTTTTCATTCATAAATTCAGATGTCTACGAGATAATACACAAGATTGGGTCTACAAGACCGAGGCAGGGCGAGATTTTATATTTACTTTTTTTTTTAAGTACAATGAGCAAATAAATGGTAATATATGGAGATCTACTAATTAAATTTCTACTACGTTACACTCTTCTGCACACTGTGTGTATGCTAACGGCCCCGCCTCCACTGAGCTAGACAAAAGGGCTCACTCCATTCATGACGTTGTTCTATGGACCAAAAGCACCAAGGTGATCCCTCATCCTGCCTGTTTGGAGGCGAGAGACGAGCTAGGAAAACAGACACGCATGCACATGACAATCTATTAAGAAGTTAATTTTCATTTATTGTGTGATGAATTCATTTATATACTATTGTCACACGGGCTATTTTTTTCGGAACGAGAAGTTTGATTTCTCGAGATCCTGTGAGAGCCCTAATGGCTACAGATCTGTCTACAGTATCTATCTACTAAACAGCAAACAGTACAAGGCATTTAGCAGAGTTAGAGTGTTTAGTTAAAAGTGAAGCTTTAGCCATTTACTAAACAACAGGGTGTTTAATTGCTGGTGTAAATCTGTCCATCTACTCAAAGAAAGTACCAGACATTTCAAAGGCAAGGCATTTAAGGAATTTACTTTAATGCATAATTCTACCTATCTAGCCACAGATCTATCTATCTAAAGCGTCTACTCGACAGAAAACAGTACCAGGCATTAATTAGAGGTGGGGTGTTTAATTAAAAGCTTAAATTAATCCATCTACCCAACAACAGAGAGTACCAGCCGTTTCCTTCAGGCAAAGTGCTTAAAAGTGTAAATTTATATCTAGTCAAGAACAGAGAATACCAGCATTTATTCGAGATGAGGTGTTTAAATTCGTGTGTCAAGCTACCTGCCCAACGGGAGAAAGTACCAGGCTTTTATTAGAGATACGATGAATTGGATTTTATGCATTTTATTAGAAGTAAGGTGTTAAAGTAAAAGGGTAAGTTGCTTGATTCAGCAGCAGAGAGTAGCAGGCGTTAATTAAAGGTAAGGCATTCAATGAATTCATGCATGAATGTATATATTTAATATTGTGCGATAAATATATTTGTACTTTATCTATATTTGTAATTTATCTAGTTTGATAAATTAACAATAATATACATAATGAGTATGGAAACATTAATAATAATAAATAATATGTAATACTGAACTCCCCCCTAACTTTTCTTCTCAAGCCTTCTAGAAGGAGTGCTGTCTTCTCCAGTGCCTGATTCTTTAGGCTCGGTGTTGAAATGTGGAGAAGCTTTTGTTCCAGAATGTTCTGATCTGCATAGGAGAGGTCTTTCTCTTTTAACTCCAATGTAAACTTAAGCTTTACAGATGCCACTTCTAGTCTGTTGCCAGTAGCCATTGTGTGTTGTGGTAGACATTTACTTTGGCACAAGCGGTATCACTCACTTGCCTCTTTCGCGATACCGCTTAAAAAATAGATAGTTACATTGCCCACCCCATCTTGACTTCATCATGCATCTAATTATCAGACTGAGAGATGTGTGTCTGTGTGAAAGTGCACACAGTTGCGGCAATATCTCTCGCCTTGGCTTGGTTCTGTATATAAGGCATGTGCATGAATCTCCTGAGGTTTTGATACATTTAGTGTTATGTCTGTGTGAAAGCGAATTTGTGAAATATGTATTAATATATCGGCCGCATGGTGGATGAGTGTGTAGCATGTTGGCCTCACAATCAGGAGGTTCAGGGTTCGAATCTCCGTTGGGCATTTCTGTGTGGAGTTTGCATGTTCTCCACGTGCATGCGTGGGTTTTCTCCAAGTACTCCGGTTTCGTCCCACATTCCAAAAACATGCATGTTACGTTAATTGGCGACTCTAAATTGTCCATTAGAGGGTGGGTGTGACTGGTTGTTTGTCTGCCCTGTGATTGACTGGCGACCAGTCCAGGGTGTACCCCGCCACCCGCCCAAAGCCAGCTGGGATAGGCTCCAGCATACCCACGACCCTAATGAGGATAAGCGGTTTGGAAAATGGATGGATGGAAGTTTGTAGGCAACTTGTTGCCAAGGAGCGTGTGGGTGGAGTGGCGTGGTGGAGTGGTGAACTTATAAAAATCATTGTCAGATGAGAAGCACTTTTGCCTAAATCGGTGAGTTCATTTACCCAAGTCTTGCATGATAAACAAAGTATTTCCTTGATTGCCTCCCTTTAAAGTCTCTGTAAGCAAGGCAATACACGCCATTCCATGATGTACATGTCGGATACAAGGGAGTGCAGAATTATTAGGCAAATGAGTATTTAGACCACATAATCCACTTTATGCATGTTGTCTTACTCCAAGCTGTATAGGCTGGAAAGCCTACTACCAATTAAGCATATTAAGTGATGTGCATCGCTGTAATGAAAAGGGGTGTGGTCTAATGACATCAACAGCATCAGGTGTGCATAATTATTAGGCAACTTCCTTTCCTTTGGCAAAAATGGGTCAAAAGAAGGACAAGTCAAAAATAGTGAGATATCTTGCAGAGGGATGCAGCTCTCTTAAAATTGCCAAGCTTCTGAAGCGTGATCATCGAACAATCAAGCGTTTCATTCAAAATAGTCAACAGGGTCGCAAGAAGCGTGTGGAAAAACCAAGGCGAAAAATAACTGCCCATGAACTGAGAAAAGTCAAGCGTGCAGCGTCCAAGATGCCACTTTCCACCAGTTTTGCCATATTTCAGAGCTGCAACATCACTGGAGTGCCCAAAAGCACAAGGTGTGCAATACTCAGAGACATGGCCAAGGTAAGAAAGGCTAAAAAACGACTACCACTGAACAATACACACAAGCTGAAACGTCAAGACTGCGCCAAGAAATATCTGAAGACAGATTTGTCTAAGGTTTTATGGACTGATGAAATGAGAGTGAGTCTTGATGGGCCTGATGGATGGGCTTGTGGCTGGATCGGTAAAGGGCAGAGAGCTCCAGTCCGACTCAGACGCCAGCAAGATGGAGGTGTAGTACTGGTATGGGCTGGTATCATCAAATAATGAGGATCAGCGGTATAGAAAATATATCTCATTAATAAATACATTTTATTTTTCAATATGGGTTTGCATTAAGGCAGAAAATGGATACCCCTGGGGGCAAAGGTAAACAACACCTGTTTATTGGAAGCGTGGCATTTATTAGAGAAGACTATTTCAGATTACAGTAATGTACAGTGAAACCACTTTGGTGACTAGAGTAGCACTACAGTAATAAATGCTAAGCTAGGTCCAATTCCTGCGTCGCGTTACATCACATTTGTTCACCAAAAACAGGAAGTCATGAGAACAAGGCCGGTGATGAATAAAAGCACTTAGCAAAAAAACAAAAAACAAAAAGAACCCAAAGGGGCACTTTAGCCGGCACAAGCACCAAACCAAAGTGTTTCATCAGAGATGCAGCCAAGGTGATTACATCCACGCCCCACCCACACCCAAATAATCACCACGCCGCATGAAAAATTCCATTCCAATTCCCAGGAAGCAACAATGAGGCATTTAATTACTGCGCGCTCCAGCCGCAGTGAGGGGGAACAGTGCATCATTTCAATTTGAGCGCGCGCCAACAGCACGGCACCCCCACACCCCCACCACTACCCACCCAACCGAACAGAACCTCTATAGCAGAGTGGCAGCCTCTCCTTTCCCAAACTCATTTAGAAGTCAGACACATAAAACAGCCAAGCCTCCCACCAATCCCCATGACCAATTAGCGCGCTTTTTATTTTTTTCTCCTTCGTTTTTTTGCTCTTTGCTGTTGAGTGGGAGGAAATGGTGCATAATCACAACTAAAATCACTTTAGCCTGAGTGGAGGGCAATTTTGCATTTTAATACCCAGTGGCTCCTTAAAGGCATGCTGATGAGCGTCTGAGCCCCCCCACATGTAAAAAAACAAAAAACCCACAATATTGCACTACACACCTTTCCCAATTATGAACATTTCATTTCTTACAATTTAGGCCTCAAAGTTTATTTTTTGCACGACGTGTCTTTCTTTTCTTGTGTTTGCGAAAGAACCACTTACCATGTTTTCACACCACATCAAACAACGTCTATTCTTTTTCTAAGTGTTTAATGGAGGACGCAAAGCAGCAGGACGCCATCATGGCTAATTCAAAGTCTGTGCATTTGAAGGCTTTTGCCTAATTGCAAGCAGCCATTCATTTTGACACAAGTAAGAGTTTTATAAGTGGATATTCTTGTCACATATGATGCTACAAGTGACATCTGTGGCGAGTGAAAATGATTCATACCAAAGTGATTTTTTTATTTGGGGAATGAGCAATGAAACAAAAAGGGCAAACAGACTGTTTGGTTTCTTGTTTATTTAAAATGTGAAAAATTACAATTTTGACAGAATTAATATCTTTTCCAACATTCTAAAGCAGTGAATCTCATAGAGATCTGAGATTCTGACGGAATGATAAAAATATCACGATTTCAGGGTATTAGAATTACCGCGCTACTGTGTTATTTTGAAGTATCTTTACCTAAAAAAGTCAAAACAATGTCATTTTGAAACCATATAATATAGCATGGAAAATGGAAAATATGTATTTAAAAAATAAATAACTGAATTAGGCCGCACGGTGGCCGAGTGGGTAGCACATTGGCCTCACAGTCAGGAGGTTCAGGGTTCGAATCTCCGTTGGGCATCTATGTGTGGAGTTTGCATGTTCTCCCCGTGCGTGCGTGGGTTTTCTCCGGGTACTCCGGTTTCCTCCCACATTCCAAATATGGCGACTTAATTGGCCAATCTAAATTGTCCACTAGAGTGTAAATGTGAGTGTGACTGTTTGTTTGTCTATATGTGCCCTGTGATTGACTGGCGACCATTCCGGGGTGTACCCCGCCTCTCGCCCAAAGCCAGCTGGGATAGGCTCCACCATACCCGCGACCCTAATGAGGATAAGCGGCATAGAGAATGAATGAACAACGGAATTATTTCGAAATAAATTATATCCATCCATTCATTGTCTATGCCGCCTATTCTCATTGGGGTCGTGGGGTGTGCTGGAGCCTATCAAATAAAGTGCGGTTCTCAATGCATCTACTGTGGCCAATGCTGCCACAACAAAATATTAACTGATATTTTATTGGCAAAAAAACACACAAAAAAAACACAAAGCAAAATGCAAATAAATAAAATAAAGTGACACAACATAAATAATAGTATTCAATTATTATTATTATTTTTTTCAGAGCGACAGATTAGACTTTTCCACAAACTTTCATTTCCGGGTCATGTGATTGTTGTTAGCAACTGAGGCGCTGTTAGGCGGTAGTTGCTTGTTGTTGAGTGCGCTTTATACCACTTATCCTCCACTCCTGTCTCCTTCTCATTCACATCTCCAAATTTGATATGCCTCGATGTAAGTAATTTCTTCAACCAACAACAACGCGGCCGTCCCGGTAGCACTAAATGCCAGTGAGGCAGCCAACAATGCGTGTTCTATCTTTGCCGGACTTGTGGCAACACGGAACACGCCTGTGGTTTTAACACATCGAAGCCCAGTTTTGAATGCAAATAATAACACCGGGCGTGACAAAGTAGTTCCACGTAATGGCGATGCTGGACCTCCACTTTCTCTCATACCGTAGGAACAGTATTAGGCAAAATTTTAGTGGTTTTGACTTTTCCATACCGTCATATACCTTGAAACCGGTAACACGCCCATGCCAAAAAAAATAAAAATGTAATGACCCAGTGTCCACAAATGCACCTTGCATTATTGTCTGTGCGCTCTTGCTTGATATAACACCACACGATGCATGCCCAGGAAGCTGCTAAACCATTGCAAACAGTCCCTTTAAACAGAAGATATTTGAGAGTTTGGAGTTAAAAAATGTTTTTGGGTTGTCATTGAGGGTGCTGGCCAAACCGGCCTGCAAACCTGCCCAGGTTAGCGTGTTTTTCGGGTAACGTTTACATAAAGGAAGCTTTAAAGTTAATTTTAGCTCCATTGAAGACATGAGTGTTTAAAGACACAATGTGAATGTGAAGACTCACGTCTTCATTGAAGGTAAACGTAACCTTTAATGTTCATTTATCGCCTTCAATCATCATTTATATGCATTTTAAATTGTCTTCTGCATGTAAAACTACAGTTGTAAAACCACTAAAAGGTGTTGAGAAGTTCCTGCCAGTTGGGGTTACCACTTATCAGTGAAAAGCGATGGTGGTTCCCATATGCAAACCGGATAAGAACGACTGCTCTAGAAAATTAAAATAGAAAATACTTTCAGAAGACGAAGATGAATGATTTTGGACATAGAACTAGTCGTCTAAATGTAAAAACGTCAATACAACACAATGTGAGTGTGTGAATAAATCAAAAAGAAAAAACATGTAGACGGGGTATACTTAAAATCTGCTTCTTCCCTTTTTGGACATGCTGAATTGTGAGGTGTAAACATGATGTTCCTCAATATTCGTTGTTAAGCATTTTTCAACACAAACACACCATTACCACATTGTGACCAACGTTCCCTCTAAGCTGCGTGTGTGCAACCGTGTTCTGACCCTGTGTCTCCAGCGCATAGCAAATCCTTGCAGTGCAACAAAAAAAATCCGACATGAATTGTAAATCAAATAAAAACATACGAATTTATTCTGTAGTTTAAGATTTTGCAATGCAACTTTGTGAGTGACGGGCGGTAACAACACAATGACAAACACTGTTCACCCCAGGGTGACATCCTGTTGGTATGTATTTACTTCATCAATGCCTCAAACAATCATTAAGAGCGCATTGCATGCATTTTGCAGGTTAGTAGTGCAGGGGAGTTAAGGCAGCTAAATGCTGCTTGCCAGCTCTGTATTGTGGGAAAATGAATGGGCAATGCCACATTCACTCACAAAACTGAAGTTAAAAAAAGAAGATTTTTTTTAAGGTGGACTGGCTGTCGGAGTATGTGGGAACAGAAGAACAAAAGTGGACTACCTCAAATTCTCAGGTTTGTGACACTCTAAGTGGACGTCTGAAGGGCGTTGCTCAGGTCATTTATGTGTATGCTCAGACACTTACATTATTATGCATTGATGTAGAATGAAGCTAAAAGTCTAACATGTTGGTAATTTTCCTGTAAGGGGTATGAGAGAGAGTGCCATGCATGATAGATACATACAATATATTCATACTTTATTAATAATAGATACATAGATTATTTATCTCCAAACTAGGGATGTCCCGATCCAGGGTTTTTTTGTAATCTTGCTGCTCAGATACCGTACCGATTTTTAAAAAATAAAACATTTACAACATGTTACAAAAATGAATTTGTATAATTTAATATTGTTATTAAATAGCTCTTCAAAGCATTAAACAATCCAACCAAAGCATTGCTGAATTTACTATTTTGTTTGTATTACACAGTATGGCCAACAATATTGTTTGGATTTTGTAACAAACCTATGAGAGTCAGGTCCCTAATAAAAATAAAAGTCCATCCAATAAAAAATAAAATTGAAAAGTGGAGCGTCTTGTCGAAGGAGTGAGCGCTTTGTGTTGACATGCAAATAAATGGCCAATTGAATTACAGCCATCCTGACGTGGAGTTATTCAGCCGCCATTAGGGTTTTAGGGTAGGACTAATCATTTGACATGGTTATAGTTCCATTTGTGGTGTGATTGAGAACAACCAGTGGTTAGAGCAGCACTTCCAGTGCAAGCTCCTGGCACCATGACAGAAGAGTCAGGGCACAGCAAGGAAAGTAGCCGCACAAGTCAATATCCAGCATCCACCTCACTGACATATATGCAAGGTGGCGGTGTGTTTTATCCTTCATCCAGGCGGCGGGAATCATTTTGGAGTGTGACCCAGAGTTACGGCAAGGATCGGCCCAATCTTGTGGAGAAATCCGGTCTTTTCCATCCATCCATCCGTTTTCTATACTGCTTATCCTCATTGGGGTTGCGGGTATGCTTATCCGATCTTCAAAATACCGCTGATCGCCAGCCAATACAGCCAACTGATGGGGACATCACTACTGCAAACACACTGAATCAATGTTTGCGCATTGCCATTTTGTGACATGCAAAAGTGTCACAAAGATGATTAAATTAACACAAAACAGTGGAACACTTCATTTATATAACAAAACACACATTTTGCTCTATTCAAAACATGTACTGTACTTTGACCAACCTCCTAAAAAAGTTTAAACGTTGCTGTTGTAAAGAGTGTGTGTAGTCCGCACACAATGTAATTGCAATTTAAATTAAAATGTATATGCCAAATAAGTCTCCTCCCCTGAGCCACCACCTTATCGTGGTGGAGGAGTTTGCGTGTCCCAATGATCCTAAGAGCTAAGTTGTCGGGGGCTGTCAGGCCCCTGGTAGTGTCACCCATGACAAACAGGTCCTAAGGGAGGGACCAGGCAGAGAGTGGCTCAAAAGACCCTAATGATGATTAAAAACATTGTACTTCATTTTCCCTTGCCCGGATGGGTGTCCTCTTGAAAGGGGCTGGACTTCATTCCACTCTGGTGTTGCCGGCAAAAAGAGGCGACGGGCAGGGGTGGCAATTCCTGTTGCCCCCCAGCTCCAAGCCTGCACGTTGGAGTTTAGCCCGGTAAGCGAGAGGGTAGTTTCCTTATGCCTTCGGGTGGGGGGACAGGTCCTGACTGTTTGTGCTTATGCACCAAACAGCAGTTCAGAATACCCACAATTTTTAGAGTCCTTAGAGGAAGTACTAGAGAGTGCCTTCTCAGGGGATTCCCTTGTTCTACTGGGTGACTTAATTGCTCATGTTGGCTGCGACAGTGAGACCTGGAGAGGTGTGATTGGGAGGAACGGCCCCCTGATCTCAACCCGAGCTGTGTTTTGTTATTGGACTTCTTTGCTCGTCACGGATTGTCTATAACGAACACCATGTTCAAGCATAAGGGTGTCCAGATGTGCACTTGGCAGCAGAACACCCTGGGCCACAGTTTGATGATTGACTTTGTGGTTGTGTCATCTGACTTGCGGCCACATGTTTTGAAAACTCAGGTGAGCGGAGGGGCGGAGCTGTCAACCGATCACCACCTGGTGGTGAGTTGGTTGGTTTGGTTTGCATTGCCGGCAATAAGTCAGGCCCATTTCCAGTGAGGGTTGGACTCCGCCAAGGCTGCCCTTTGTCACCGACTTTGTTCATTACTTTCAGAATTTCTATTTCTATATTTCAGTTTGGTGGGCACAGGATTCGGGCTCTGGTTTTTGCAGATGATGTGGTCCTGCTGGCTTCATCGAGCAGTGAACTTCAACTCTCACTGGATCGGTTTGCAGCTGAGTGTGAAGCGGCTGGGATGAGAATCAGCACCTCCAAATCTGAGTCCATTGTTCTCGCCCGGAAAAGGGTGGAGTGCCTTCTCCGGCTCGGGGATGAAGTCCTGCCTCAAGTGGAGAAGTTTAAATACCTCGGCGTCTTGTTCACGAGTGAGGGAAGGATGGACGGTGAAATGGACAGGCGAAATAGTGAGGCGTCTGCAGTGATCCAGACTCTGCACTGGTCTGTCGTGGTGAAGAGAGAGCTGAGTCGAAAGGCAAAGCTCTCAATTTACCGGTCGATCTACGTTCCTACCCTCACCTATGGTCATGAGCTTTGGGTAGTGACCAAAAGGACAAGATCGTGGGTACAAGCGGCTGAAATGGGTGGCTGGGCTTTCCCTTAGAGATAGGGTGAGAAGCACTGTCATCTGGAAGAGACTCGGAGTAGAACCGCTGCTCCTCCGCATTGAGAGGAGCCATATGAGGTGGCTCGGGCATCTGGTTAGGATGCCTCCCGGACGCCTCCCTGGGGAGGTGTTCAGGGCACGTCCAACCGGTAGGAGGCCTTGGGGAAGACCCAGGACATGCTGGAGAAACTGTGTCTTTCAGCTGGCCTGGGAACGCATCGGCATCCGCCGGGACGAGCTGGACGAAGTGGCCAGTGTGTGTGTGTGTGTGTGTGTGTGTGCGTGGTAAAAACTGTGTGACCTCCCGTCACCATAAATCCATGCACTGTCACTTCTGCACCTATGTAATTAACACGTTCCTATCGGCACCGGTGGTCAAACAATAACAGGACTCCACAACGACCCCAAAACAAACCAGATGAACTGAACCCAAACGAAGCATAAATGGCTCCTGCAGTTGATATACTTCACTAATTGTATTCAAATAGTGAGACTCATATATTTGCATTGCACACAGACTGATATACTCTAAGTGTTTGTTTCTCCTAATTTTGATGGTTATAACTGACAGCTAGTTAAAGTCTTAAATTCAGTATCTCAGAAAATGTGTATATCATGAAAATATTGACGACACCTAGTGTCCCATTCCAATCAGTTAATTCACTCAAAACACCTGGAAATGCCTGTGTATCGGCTCTCAGTCTAGTCGTGCTGGCTACACAATCATGGGGAAGACTGCTGACTTGGCAGTTGACAAAAGAAGGGGGTTTCAAATGTCGTATTCCTTGTGTCAAGCCATTCTTCATCAAAAGACAACATCAGAATCTGGGCTATGGACAAAAATGATCGGACTGTTGTATGTTATGTTTTCTGATGAATGTCAATTTTGCATTTCTTTGAAAACCAAAGTACCAGAGTCTGCAGGAAGATAGAATAGGATAGGACTACAAGAGCAACCTGGGCTCTCATAATACCAAAAAAAGTGCCACAAATTGATCAATTTTATGCCACGCAGTATTCCATTCCACGCAGTATTTCTGTGTAGTAGTGCTGTACATGTTCATACTTTTCAGCTGGCAAATATTTCTAAAAATCTTTTTTTATTGGTCATAAGTCAAATTCAAATTTTCTAAGATACTATATTTGGAATTTTTATTAGTTTTCAAGTATGATCATCAAAATAAAAAAAAAACCCAAATCATTTGAAATATTCATTCAATATTCAAGTCTGTGTGTACTGAATGTATGTATAGGTATGTATATAATATACATATAAGTATAAACAATCAACCTTTTAGTCATATTATAATTTATTGTGCAGCACCTATAAATGTTACACTTGAGATTTAATAAACCTGTGTCCTGCTGCCATGAAAAATATCAAAATGTGTGTTTTTTTTTAAGTTTTTCTTCATAAACTGAAACAAAACAAGTGATACTTTAGTTATACAAATTTGTTTGAATATAACAAAAACATTTGTTCACTAAAATTTTTTCTTGCTATGTCGTGCTTTTGATACGTCTTTTCAGGAGAAAAGAGACCCATGTTAACTACCGCCTTTCTATTGATAAGAAATGCCATCACTAGCATTTTTAAAAACGTTACAGAAAGTGAGGGTCAATGTGTCATGTGTTATATATAGACGTATTTGAAAACAATTTTAAGTGAAGCTAATTATTCTCTTAATTTCCTTATCTTAATAAACAACCTGTATTAACATAAAAAACACCAGTGCCTCACTAGCCATGAACCTCACTGCAAGCTATTGTCAAATCGCAATTACTAGCGTGTATGACAAGCTACAGTTTAAACTAAAAATGAAAAAACCGGAAAGTAAATGGATTTACTGGAATACAAATATTTGTCTACATAAGCTGTGTAGACAAAAAAACATCAAGCATAAAAGTGAGTGAATCAATAACAAGTATACTGCTCCTGGTGGTGAACTTATGTTTTGATAGTAAAATAAACTGAAATCAAGTAACCGCCCAACAATTGGAAACAAAGTAGTGTTGTGTGGTGATGCTACATTCAATGCAGGTGTAATATAAAACAATGCTTTAAAACGAAAATGTGGATTATCCGAATAGGGCTGTTTTTAGCAGCAGCCTCTGTTTTCTTGGTCTCGAGAAGGGCTAGGTGTTTGTCTCAATCCATATCCTTACATTGATCAGCCCCTGGTGGAAGTGCGGCTGGTGAGAGACAATAATGACCCTGATCTGGGTACTCGGCATGTCTCCGTTTTGTTAAGTTTCCACTGTATCGACCCGGTGAAGCTTGAGTGCTGGCCTCACAACGCTGCAGTGATGGCGAAAGGCACCGGGAAGACTCAATTAGCACACTTCCACCTGCTTACGCCTTCAAAAAAAATCACTCGCCATGGAAAGGGAGAGAGGAGAAAAGAGAACAAAAAGAAAGGGGCAAGAGACACACCAGGGCAAAGAACAGTGGAAGGGAGGTCTTCCACAGTGAAGGCTGGTTGTGATATGACCACGACAACAGATCAAGACGGCGTGGCGATGGCTCAGCTCCTGGTGAACGCTGCAGCCTGTGCAGCAGAGCATGCATAACATCCTGGCTACAACCACACACGCAGGGGAAGACAATATCCGGCTCCGGCAGCCAACACACGCCGCTCAGTATCAAACCCGGGGACAAACGTTATCTTTAGAGCTACCATTTTAAATGCCAGCTTGTCGTGCTAAACGTACTAAAAAAATGATGGGGGAATTTTCTGCTGATTGTGGCTTAACATCTCTGGGCACCCATGACACCCGTGATGCTCACTGAACCTGGCAGATGATGCTGCAGTGTGGGCTGGTAGAAAGAAGGGAATGGCTTCAATGATAAATACCACACAAAGAGTTCTGCTTGGTAAACGCTTACTGGGCTTGCGTTTCAATGCCGACAGCAATACCACAGTATGTAACTCATCAACTAATTATAAAAGCCCTTATAAAAGATGTCATTTGTCCAGCCTTTTTGGATGGAATGCAGGAGCAAAGTCGCTGCAGCAATTATTGGGAGGTAGTATCAAAGCGGTAGGACAGGATTGCAACTGTGTGTACAAGGAAATCCTGCCCTGTTGTGTCAAAAGCAATTGTCGCTCTCCAACAATTATTCGATACCAGACACTGGCACCGCCACATCTCTGACTGCTATGTGATTGCGTGCACATAGCAGTATCCTGCTTTTCTGGGTTTTGTTTAAATGGTCAAAACCAATAAATACCTTAACTGAGGTGGGACGGAACTGGAGTCCTTGCAATGCTGGGACAGCATTGTGACAACCAACACTCATGTCTCCCACCCTGTTGTGCTGAAAATATATGTCAGTGCCTGGCAATTGTTTGGTTGTGGCTTTGATGTTTTCACGCATCTAATTATTAAATTCTGGGATCCTCTGTCGCTTTGTGAAGTGCAGACAACATCTCGATTTACTGCATTCTGTGCAGAAGGCAAAACCGGGTAAATCTGGACCCCTCTGTTTCGCCAACTTTGCAGAATCTCTGCAATGACAACTTGTAACTGAGCTCAAAAAACAGCCTCAGTAAAAGATGTCATTTGTCCATGTTTTCTTCTGTCGCTCTTCTGTATAAACAGCACTTTAGCAAAACGGGTGTGACTAGGCATAGTCGGTCTTCAGAGGTGGTATCAGAGCCTAAACAGAAGCTGGATGGAAATGTGACGTTTAACAACCAACACTCAAGTATTTCAACCTGTTGTGTTTAAAGTAGTCTGACATCCTGTGTTGTTGTGGAAACTCGACAACTTTTCACCTTTTGAGGTACAATCAGAGCTGCAACAGAGGCAGAACAGCATTTGTTGTACAGGAATTCTGTAGTGACAGGACATGGGGGTGAAGTTTAAATCTCATGCATTTAATTATCGGATTACAGGATGCCGTGTAGATGTGCGAAAGCACACACCTTTGCTTTGCTGGGTATTATGTAGAAGGCAAAGGTTGGTATATGTCAAATCTTCTGTTATGGCTTTTGTTGGATGGTAAAAATGACTAAAACTGCTAATGCAATACGGTTTCGACTTAAGGAAGATTTTTAATGGTTCCCTCCAAATTTTACTGTCCAGTATGCCATTGAAGTACTACTGGTTAATTCAACACGATGATTAAAGTGTTGGGTATTTTGAAACCATTTACAAAAAAAAACTACAATAGAAACTAGAAAATGTGCAAATTGAACAGTCCAAAACCAACAGCCCGACCAATGGAAACACTGAGTAAGTCAGAACGTCTTCAGTACAGACCTCCAACCACTATAGTACATCCAGGCTAAGGCCAATCCTCGCCTCTTTCTTTTTTTTGCGCACAAATAATAAAAAGCATGAAGAGTCCACAACCCTGCCCCCTCGTCTACCCTGCAGCCTTGGAGTCGTACTGAGCTTTGGCCAGAGATAAACCACTCAAGACGATGAGGGCGATAATGGCAGACGCCACAGCGCCTCAGAATTCAATCAGCGCCGGAACGTCAGCGCGGATGAATGTAAAAGTGAAATATGCTCGCCTGCGCCGGTGAAAAGACGCCACACAGGGCTCTGGGAGGAACAGCAACAGCGATGAGGAGGAGGAGGAGGAGGAGGAGGAAGAGAGCATAAGAAGCGAGTGGAAAATGAAAATGATGTGTCTTCTCGCTGCACAATCCCACAGCGGCATCCTGAGCAGAGCGACTTTAAGCACAGACTGCGAATAAATTACCCTTTTGAACTCAGGGTGATTGCAAATGTGCCCCTGTTTCTCTTGAGACATGTCTGGTGCTAACCCTGTGCTAACAGCTCGCCTCACACAAGCACACCACACATACTCTCAAGCATGCAATCACCGGAAAACTTTTAATTCTCCGTTATTACTAGTGGATTTATTTGCTTCAGCCATCCTGACTTTTTGCTTGTCCAGATAACCTCAAAACTTACAGAGATATGGGAAAGTGAGTATGTTCCACTCTAAAGAAAAGCTTTTAAGGGGAGTTTGCATGTTCTCCCTACCCTTGCGTGCCTTTCGTCTTGGTACTCCTGTTTTTAAAACCTCATCGGTTTCATTTCGTCAGCCAGTTCCCCTGATCACAGATCTGGCTTTGCTACCTGCGCGCTCCTCAAGAATGGATTAAATAGTCTCTTCAGAAAGACCCAAACATTCCACTGGTCATACCCGTTAATTATAAACTAACCGTCAAGAAAAGTGTTTGCTTGGTTGAAAGACAAACGGTCAATGACTTATGGACAAATTGTACATGAAAATTGTGCTTAAATGTGATGTTTCCCAATGTTTTCCCAAACAGTCCTGCTCAGATTTGACCAAAATGGGCTTGTGTACGAGGGATGTCCCGATCCGATCGATGTGATTGTGCTCCGCAAAATGAGTATGATGCACAATAAGGTGTTATATTGCTGTATTAATTTCATCGTCTTCGTGACACAAAATGGCGATGTGCAAACGTTTATTCAGTGTGTTTGCAGTATGGCTGTCCCGAGCCAATCTTCAGGATCGGTATTGGCTGCCGATCAGCTGTATTTTGAAGATCGGAAAAGATCGGCTTCTGCCACGAGATCGGGCTGATCCTGCCGTCGTAACTAGGCCACACTCCCACATGGTAGGTGCGGTAAATGCGCCTTAAAGCTGGTTGCCACTCGACACCCACCACCGGGATGAAGAAGAAAACGCACTTTGCCGACATTTATTTGAGAGACTTTTATTTGCTAGTCAACACAGACCACTCACTCCATCGACAAGGCGTACCACTTGATAGTTTCTTATTCTATGCACTTGACCAGCGTGCTGAACACCACTGCCCTCTATAGCCCACACACTAAACAGCAGCCTGGATCAAAACAACAATCCCACTACTACATTACTGTATTTTGCACGCCCATTTTTCAATTTGAACTTTAATTGGATGGACTTTTATTTTCATTAGGAACGTGACTCAGAGTTTTTTTTTTTACCAAAGTCAAACAATACTGTTGGTCATACTGTCTAATAAATAAATAAATACTGCCAAATTCCATGGTGATTCAGCAAAACAGCCTAGTTACAGTGGGTGTGAAAAATGTCAAATCAATCCGACATACGGGCTCAAATTTTGCATTCAACTACAGCGCCACCATGTGGTGCATTTATAATAATAATAAATAATAGTACAGGCAACACGGTAGGGGTGCATGTGTTAACAAATATTCCCCCATGTATGCAGCTGTACAGTAAAAGAGTAAGATTACACAAACACATAAAGTACATACTTTGCTTTCTACCCGAATAGTAGAGAGTTGGTCTGCGAACAGTATCATGGGCTGACAGCATGCACTCAAATCAGTGCAGTGGTGAGGCTTCAGGAATCAGGGAAAGGGTAGCCAGGGATAATTTTCATCACAGGCAAGTAGAGAGGCAGCTATACATTCAGGGTACGAAGCAGTGAAAGAGCCGCGCAGTTGGCCTTAACTGATGGGTTATGTATTGCCTGTCACTTTATTCCGCGGGAATATTGGGGTGTTGCCAAGCTCAAACCTGGAAGGTAGTGCAATCCATCACCTGTGCCGCAAGGTAAGGGATGTGGGGGTGGGTGAAATCTCATCTTGGATCTTGTAGCCAATATTACCGTCACCCAATGCCATTTATAAAAGGTACCGCTCTCCAAGGCCGCCATCACGGATGGGACGCTCATCCACTAAGCCACACGCCATTGACCCCCGGCCTGCAACGCAGCACCTTTATAAGAACATTTTGCATACGACTCCAATTTTGGGTATGTAGAGGGTTTTTTTTTACCTCCCTTTGCTGTATGTTCCCTTTTAAAATGACACTTACAGATGGTCATAATTATTGTTTCATCTTTAAAAATTCAGGTGAAGCAGAATGGAGGGCAATACTTGGCTGAAACCAGTGGGGGAACTATAGATTACATAATACATAACATTTCGTATATCGCTTATCCTCATTAGGGTCGCGGGTATGCTGGAGCCTATCCCAGCTGACTTTGGGTGGGAGGCGGGGTACACCCCGGACTGCAAACTCCGCACAGAGATGCCCAACAGAGATTCAAACCCAGAACCTCCTGTCTGTTAGGCCAACATGCTACCCACTCAACCACCGTGCAGCCTACAATTTTCCTAATTATTATTTTTATCAATGATATCTAGCTAACATTATTTAGCAAAATACAAGTTTTTTTTAATTAGACATAGAAACAATATTGCCACATTAAGTCAAATTGGACAAGACATTTATTTCAGGTTATTTACCAGGAGAAGGAAAATATTAAAAGAGGTGTCCTTACTGCATTTAATTGTCGCCTGTGATTGCATGCCAGCACTGAAGTACAGTGACAATCGTTTACTTCAAGGTCCAGCCTTATGCACCAGGCGTCCATTGGAGCAAATCAAGCTAAGTGTATTGCGGATGTTTGTGAGTAATGAGGAATTTGGCAGTTTTTTGCTGACTCGGCTCATACAGTGTGTGTGTTGGGGGTGGGGAGGGTAGGAGATGTATGATGGTGTGCTTAAGAGCTGGGGCTGCGAGAGGCGGGGTGGTCACAGGGGGGAGATTAGGCTGGTGGGCAGCGGAGGAAAACCAAATCCATCTCCATCTCAGAAACATCCTAAAGCAGATTACGAAGTTCAGCAGGAGCCGGAGAGCGAGAAAGAGGCAGGAGGGTAGGAGAGAGATAGAGCATACGAGCCCGAGATGAATGAATGTGAAAGCAATTAGCATAGATGCAATTCTGGCACTGTCTCCTGACTTGATTTTTGACCTTCGCAAAGCGTCTTGCCAAATATCGCCGACATGCAGATGGACCATATGGCAAAGTGATGCTGGAGGCTGAGCTCAGTGTGACTCACAGCCGCAGCTTGCTAATAGGGAATGTAATTAGAGTGACGTATAACTGTAGGACATAGATTTTACAAGACTTGCTTAGGAGCGGATTGGCCAGCTATCTTCAAAGACACCGGGGAGTTTAATGGAGCACGTTATGTGGAAAAGTGAAATTCGGTGGAAGCTATAAAACAGAATGCCACTGCAGTTGTGAGGCAAACTACATTTTTCAGTAAAAATACACCTTAAAGTGTGACAAAATCTTTTTTGTGACACTATTTCAATGGAAGAGCCTCAATAAGGGTGTTAAAAACAGTTTGCAATTGCAAATAAGTCGCTTCATCTATCTACTTACGTGCATTTCAAGTGTCCCATATTGCTCTGTTTACATTTACAGAGCACCTAAAAAACTACATTCACACATGCTGACATCTAAACAGTATATTTGTGTGTGTGTATATATACTGTATATACTCATTCATTCATTCATTCATTTTCTATGCCGCTTATCACTATTAGGGTCACGGGTATGCTGGAGCCTATCCCAGCTGACTTTGGGCAGGAGGCGGGGTACACCCTGGACTGATCGCCAGTCAATCGCAGGGCACTTATAGAAAGACAAAGACATACAACCATTCACACCTATGGACTATGTATGAAATATGGACATTTTGACTGTATTTAATTGAAATAAATATAAAAGACAGGACAAAGTTTTATTT
>QODF01000163.1:888263-925695 GCA_024372805.1 Oostethus manadensis | reverse complement strand
CATACATAAAATGTAAACAATGTAAAATGTAAAAACGTTGTGAAATATGTACACTGTGTGTACATTTAATTGACTAAATATGCGCTAGATTGCCTTCATTGCTTTTTCAAAATCAGCTATTTATCACAAGTAACTGAAAGAACTTGCTTCCCATATACTGACCATCTACAATGTTTGATGGGGAAGCGTAGCGTGGGGTGTTCCACTGCGCGAAACTGGACGGTCATTAGATAAATGCTGAACTTTCTCCCGCCCATTGGAAGCTCAGTATCTTTGGGGGATTACGGGGCAGTGGGCTGGCCTGGATGCTCGACCTCTGCGATCTTGAAGTATAAATCCTCCGCCGGAGCATCTTTCAAGTTTTTCTTTCCGCTGTTCTGAACTGATCCGGGTAGGATTTCCAAATCGGATTGTTTGTTAAAAATTTGATTTTTGATGTGGTCGTTCACATTACCAAACAATTGTGACTTGTAATGTCAACGCGACACGCCTGGAAAGTGATGTGCATGCGCAGAAGCACGACATCACTCGCATTTCCGTGTGCTTACGGAAGTAATAACTGCTGCGGTGTGTGATCCAGTCATGTGCGATTGATTTCATTTCCGATTTGACATTGGGTAAAATTCAGGCGGGGATCAGCAATACCAATTAAATATTATGCACAAATTCACCTGTGTGAATATGTCTGGTAAATTTTAAAACGTAGTGTACAGTATTTCAAATCACGGCAGACTTCCCTCTCCCCTGCCACTTCGTCCAGCTCCTGCCGGCGGATCCCGAGGCGTTCCCAGGACAGCTGAGAGACATAGTCTCTCCAAAGTGTCCTGGATCTTCCCCGAGGTCTCCCGGTCGGACGCGCCATAAACACCTACCCAGAGAGGTGTCCGGGGGCATCCTAACCAGATGCTCGAGCCATCTCATCTGGCTCCTCTCAATGCGGAGGAGCATCGGTTCTACTCCGAGTCTCTCCCGGATGACAGTGCTTCTCACCCTATCGTTAAGGGAAAGCCCAGACAGCCTGCGGAGAAAACTAATTTCGGTCACTACAGGGACCGATAGGGACGTGTTAATTACATAGGTGCAGAAGTGACAGTGCATGGATTTATGGTGACGGGAGGTCACGCAGTTTTTACCACGCACACACACACACACACACACTGGCCACTTCGTCCAGCTCGTCCCGGCAGATGCCGAGGCGTTCCCAGGCCAGCTGAAAGACACAGTTTCTCCAGCATCTCCTGGGTCTTCCCCGAGGCCTCCTACCGGTTGGACGTGCCCTGAACACCTCCCCAGGGAGGCGTCCGGTAGGCATCCTAACCAGATGCCCAGTGGCTCCTCTCAATGCGGAGGAGCAGCGGTTCTACTCCGAGTCTCTCCCGGATGACAGTGCTTCTCACCCTATCGTTAAGGGAAAGCCCAGCCACCCTGCGGAGAAAACTCATTTCAGCCGCTTGTACCCGCGATCTTGTCCTTTTGGTCACTACCCAAAGCTCATGACCATAGGTGAGGGTAGGAACGTAGATCGACCGGTAAATTGAGAGCTTTGCCTTTCGACTCAGCTCTCTCTTCACCACGACAGACCGGTGCAGAGTCCGCATCACTGCAGACGCCACACCAATCCGGCTGTCCTGTCGCGTTTCATCCTTCCCTCACTCGTGAACAAGACCCCGAGGTACTTAAACTCCTCCACTTGAGGCAGGACCTCATCCCCGACCTAGAGATATCACTCCACCCTTTTTCGGGAGAGAACCATGGACTCTGACTTGAAGGTGCTGATTCTCATGCTAATATACAATATCAAAAAATCATTTAGCTGAAGTATCAAAAGTATCCCTATTTTGATTTGAAGCGCTGGTATCAGAGATATTGACATTTCAGTATTTATCCACACATTACTAGCATGTTCTCCTTAAAGCGTTTGTGGCAATTTCAAGGATTTTGTGCAACGTGTAGAAGATTAAGAAGAAAGAATGGCCAAGTCTGTTCCAAGGTGCGTGTAGGTGAAGTGGTGAGACATTGCCGAGAGCTGCTTTACTAACACTTTATAATATTAATTTTCAGATGAAAAGAACTTTTGCCCACACAGTCTTGCTTTTTCTAAGTCTTGCACGACAAACAATGTCTTTCTAAGACTGCCTACTTTTAAAGTCCCGGTAAGCACGGCAATACACGCCTTTCCATGACGTGTACAGTCATGTTCAAATAATAGCAGTCCAATGTGACTAATTAGATTAATAACTGTATATTTTTTGATTGCTACATGGCAAACAAGTCACCAGTAGGTCCAGTAGATTCTCAGAAAACAAACAAGACCCAGCATTCATGATATGCGCACTTTTAAGGCTGCACTATTTAGAATTTATAAATTCTATTTTTGTATAGGGCATGTACGCATGTAATAATGCTTTCTAATATTCTCGCGATCGACCGGCAAAATCCCAAAGATTGACTAGTAGCTCACGATTGACGGGCTGGTGACCCCTACAATAAGTAGTAATGGACATGGACAGCATGGACAGTATACATAACAATAACCATATCAACATAATAGGCATGTGAATGAGGAACATTCAAACATTTTGAAGCCGGGTCGTAATTAATTTAATTTTGTTGAGTTTCATCATGTGCCCTGCGATTGACTGGCGACCAGTCCAGGGTGTACCCTGCCTCTTGCCCAAAGCCAGCTGGGATAGGCTCCAGCATACCCGTGACCCCAAATGTGGATATGTGGCATATAAAATGAATGAATGAATGAGTTTCATCATTACGACATATGTCACAGTTATACATTTATTATTAAAGTCAAAGTTGTAAATGATCGGTTGATTTTACTGTTCTTTACAGGAGCATGGCTCTTAGAAGACTGTCAAACATAGCAATGGGGTCAACCACATCTCCTCACTGAGATCAGAGTTTCTGCCCAACTCCTTGCTCAGGAACTTCCTTGATCACTGTTAAGGTAAGATTCCTTGGTAGGATTTTTTTAGTCTAAGTTAGGAGCCTTCTAAGAGGACTCTGAGAAGCTTTGTGAGTACGGGCCTTGATCTATTGTGTCCGCCATTAAGAGGTTCCAACAACACCGTGCAAGGTCTTAATGCAATGACATCCACATGATCGAGAGCTGGTAAAACTCAATCGGTTCCTCACTATGGACGCGGCTCATTCACTGATGTCACAACAGATGCCCTCCATCAGCTGCTAAAGGCAAATCACCTGCTGGATACATGACATCACCGACTGGAATCAGGGGCGTGAACAGAAAATGCCAAGCTTCGGTAATGTGCCTCAGCGGGAGATTACTATAAAATTTTGGAATATTTCCCAACGTTGCTTGAGGACGCTAAAGTATAATTTTAAACATGACGGAGGAAGCATGGTTGCATGGGAATGTAATTTCGGTGAGGCAGGCTTGAAGACACGATGAGGTTTCCATTCGTCATTCGAGGAAAATCCCTGCCCACACAGATGGAGGCTGAGCCCAGCTCACCCTCGGGTCAGAGGCAGCCGTCTGCAGTCAAGATCACCTTCCCGCCTCTAAGTACAACAACACCTCCCTCCATTTCAATTAGCTTTATATAAGTACCCTTGTCCAGCAGGCATTCTGACACTGGGCTGCTAGGGAAGCTAATTCCTCTGAGAGCAAACCTCATATGCCAGAGTGGAACAGGTGAGATTTGGGGAGAACAAAGCAAACAAATGCTTGAGGAGGTCAGGAGAAAGGTTAATGAATAAATAATTAATACATAGCTACCTGGCAGATAACGTTAGAGTTCAGATTATTTCGTAAGGGGCTGGATGATGCAGTTGGTAACGCCACTAGCGCTTGGAACAGGGGAACGCAGTTTGAATTGAACGATAATATACATTACCATTATGGTCTTTGTTTCTTTTTAACAATACTGGACCTCAAAGTGTCTGACAAGTCCCAAAGAAAGTCCCCAGGCACCAAATGCACAGCCTGCTGCTGATTTTTACAAGTTTTTTTTACAAGTTTACAAGTTTTTTTACATGTTGACGCTTAAAATGTTTCTCTTACTTGCTTCATTTAAATTTTGTTCACTTCCTGTGTAAGACAAAAAAGGAAGGTCTTTAAAAGAACAATATATTAATGAGGAAATAAGATTTTAAAATAGCTGTATATAGTTTGTGCAGTGTTATGATATATTCATCCCATCCATCCATTTTATATGCTGCTATCCTCACAAAGTATGTGGGGGTATGCTGGAACTCAGCCCAGCTGGCTTTACTAAGAGAGAAAAATGCAAAAATAAAAGTAAAATTAAAATTAATTGGTTTTGACTTGGTTTTCACATGACCAAAAAGTGCGCCTAACAAATGAAGTCAAGTGCCCAAACAAAGCATCCGTGCATTGGTGTCTTTGTGAAGAAGTGATAGCGGTTAGAGTTAGGACACTACAGACATATACCGGCCAAGGCATGTGTTTTTAAAGCAATCTGTGCTTTTTGTTTACTAATTATAACTGCAAAAACTGGCACATGCCAGGCCTCTAAAAAAGAGGGTGGGAAACCATTGGATTCAAGAAAGAACTTGGAAAGTATAAAGGTAACGTCTCTTACAATAGGATTGTAATGTAAAGATTCCTCTGTGAATCACCACCTTATCGTGATGGAGGGGTTTGAGTGCCCGAGTGATCCTAGGAGCTATGTTGTCGGAGGCTTTATGCCCCTTGTAGGGTCTCCCAAGGCAAACATGTTCTAGGTGACAGGACAGACTAAGAGTGATCCAGAAGACCCTAATGATGAAGAATATCAAGAGGAGTGACCGCACCTCACCCAGACGTGGGACACCGGCGCCCCACCCTGGAGCCAGGCCTGGGGGAGGGGCTCGCAGGCGAGCACCTGGTGGCCAGACTTTTACCCGTGGTGTCTGGCCGGGCCCAGCCTGAATTAGGAAAACGGGAACTCCCCTGCGCAGACCCACCACCTGCAGGGGCAAGCATAAGGGTCCGGTGCAATGCGATTTGGGCAGTGGGAGTGAGAGGGGCTGGACCTTGTTCTTCTCTGGAGTTGCTGCAGAGGAGAGGCGGTGAGCTGGTGTGGTCTTATTAATAGCCCACATGAATGAGAGGGTTATTTCCCTATGCCTTCGGGCTGGAGAAAGGGTCCTGACTGTGGTTTGTGCGTACGGCCGAATGGCAGTTCAGAGTACCCAGCCTTCTTGGAGTCTATCAGAGGGGTACTGAAGAGCACCCCAGCTGGTTAGTTCTACTGGGAGACTTCAACGCCCATGTGGGCAATGACAGTGTGACTTGGAGGGGCGTGGTTGGGGGGAACGGCCTTCCTGATCTGAACCCGTGTGGTGTGTTGTTGCTGGACTTCTGTGCGAATCACAGCTTGTGCATAACAAACACCATGTTCAAATATAAGGATGTCCATAAGTGCACTTGACACCAGGACAACCTAGGTCGCAGGTCTATGATCGACTTTGTGGTCATATCATCAGACCTGCTTCCGCATGCTCTAGACACGCGGGTGAAGAGAGGGCCTGAGCTGTCAACTGACCACCACTTGGTGATAAATTGGATGAGATGGCGGGCAAGGATGCCGGACAGACCTGGTAGACCCAAACGCGTAGTGAGGGTGTGCTGGGAACGTAAGGCAGAGTCTCATCAAACTCTCATCGAGTCCTCAACTCTCATCGCCGGCAGAACTTCACCTGCATCTCGACGGAGGAACAGGATATTGAGTCCAAATGGGCCGTTTTCCGTGCCTCCATTGCTGAGGCAGCCAGTCGTAGTTGTGGCCGTAAGGTGGTCTGTCCCAGTCGTGGCGGCAAGCCCCGAACCCGATGGTGGACACCGGGGTTTAGGGCTGCTGTCAAGCTGAAGAAGGAGTCCTATCAAGCATGGACAGCCCGAAGCAGGTGACAGGTACTGGCAGGCTAAACGGCACGCGGCTTCGGCGTTGGTTGAGGCAAAAACTCGGGTGGGGGAGGAGTTTGGTGAGGCAATGGAGCACGACTTTCGGTCGGCCTCGAAGAGTTTCTGGCAAACCGTCCGACAGCTCAGAAAGGGTAAGCATCCCCCAGTTCACACTGTTTATATTGCAGACGGGGGCTTGCTGACCTCGACTGAGGATATCGTTGGTCGGTGGAAGGATTACTTTGCGGCCCTTCTCAATCCCACTGACATTTCTTCCGTAAAGGAAGCAGAGTCTGAGGATACGTACGTGGAGTAAATTGGGGTAGTAAAAACACTCCCCAATGGCAACGCTCCGGGGTTGGACGAGTTTTGCTCTGATTTTCTCAAGGCCCTGGATGTTGGGAGACTGTCTTGGTTGTCACGCCTCTACAACATTGCATGGAAGTCGGGAACAGTACCTCTGGACTGGTACGCATTGCCAGCAGTAAGTCGAGCTTGTTTCCGGTGAACGTTGGGCTCCGCCAATGCTGCTCTTTGTCACCAATTCGATTTATAATCTTCATGGACAGAATTTCTAGGCGCAGTCAAGGCGTTGAGGGAGTCCAGCTTTAAGAACCTTAGGTTCTCGTCTCTGCTATTTGCAGTTGATGTGGTCCTTATGGCCTCATCAGGCTGTGACCTTCAGCGTTTACTGGAGCAGTGCTCAGCGGAGTGTGAAGCTTCTGTGATGAGACTCAGCACCTCCAAATCTGAGGCCATGGTTCTCAGTCGGAAACGGGTGGACTGTACCCTCCGGGTTGGGAGTGAGGTCTTGCCTCAGGTGGAGGAGTTCAAGTATCTCGGGTTCTTGTTCACGAGTGAGGGAAGGTTGGAGCGTGAGATCGACAGACGGATCGGTGCAGCGTCAGCAGTAATGCGGTCGTTGTACCGGACCGTCGTGGTGAAGAGAGAGCTGAGCCGGAAGGCAAAGCTCTCTGTTTACCGAACGATCTACGTTCCCACCCTCACCTATGGTCATGAGTTATGGGTCATGACCGAAAGAACGAGATCGCGGATACAAGCGGCGGAAATGAGTTTCCTCCGTAGGGTGGCTGGACTCACCATAAGAGATAGGGTGAGGAACTCGGCCATCCGGGAGGAGCTTAGAGTAGAGCCGCTGCTCCTACAGATCGAGAGGACCCAGTTGAGGTGGTTCGGGCATCTTGTCCGGATGCCTCCCAGGCGCCTCCCTGGTGCGGTGTTTCGGGCATGCCCAGCCCGGAGAAGGCCCCGGGGAAGACCTAAGACATGCTGGAGGGACTATGTCTCACAGCTGGCCTGGGAACGCTTTGTTGTCCTCCCGGTGGAGCTGGAAGAGGTCGCCCGAAACCGGGAAGTCTGGACTTCCCTACTGAGACTACTGCCCCCCTAAGGTTCCTTAGTTAACACAGGTTGCATGGGGAATGGTTTGACAGAGACACATAAGAGGTAGTGTGCATGTGATAATGATTGCACCTGCTAAGTTTACAATAAAGTTCAAGAAAGTACACAGCTTGTCTACTCTTTAAACCTAAGCAGTTTTTACATGTAAAATTGTAATTATTGTCTACAAAATGTGTTTTGAGGAAATATTTTGCATGTCTGGAATAAATGTCTGGATGAATTGGATTTACATTATTTCTTATGGTTAAAATGTATTTGGTTTTCGTCTGACCAATGGATTTAGGACAAAATTTGAAGTTCTACCGTAAACTAGAGTAATCATTTTGACTGGATTGCACAACATATAGATCATTTCTGTACATAAATTAAGCAATAACTTATTGAACAGCAGATGATGAAATGCGTTGCAGTGCCGGACATACGTCTAACATTTTGATACCTGAGGGATCCATTATGGAAATCCCAAATTTCTCTGCCTAGGGTGCAGCCTTTTGAACAGCAAGCGAGAAGCGGCGTGGGCGTAACGAAGGGAGGAAGGAAGCTAAGCAAGGCGACGTTCTGCCATTTCTCTGAAATGTTAAATTGAAATGCAAAGCAGGAGCAGGCCTTCTTGTTTGGAGCAGATTTGCCAGCATCTGTGTGGGAGCCCTTCCACTCAGAGGGTCTTTACGCACGACAAGGCATATTTACTGGAAATCAACGTAATATTTAGGTTAGGGTTAGTGACGGCAAAGAGCTCGAGTGGAATCTCAATCCGTAGGGACTAGGTGTAAATCAGCTGTCCTTCAAATACATGAAGGCACAAGAATAACATAAAACTAATGGTAAAACGACATAAAAATATTAAGGGAAACTGTAGTGAAAATAGGAAATTGTAGTGTTTCAAATAAGAAAACCCAATCCACCTTTATTCCATGCCACAAAACACAAAATAAAGTTGGCCTGTGTCAGGAATAGAGAAAACAAAGAAGGATTAAACTAATCTACTTTGAGTGATTAGAAAAATAAGTTGTACGAACTTGTAACACAAAAGGGATAAGTAACACAACTATAAAGCTACAGTACACAGTGACAGAGTTTTGGACTCTGAGGATTTCAAACAGTTTTGAAGACAGGAAATAATACAAATTGAATGAATCGTTGGCAGGGTGAAACTGGGACCATGTAAACCTTTAGTAACTGTGCAGGCAATTTATTAAGTAACATTTTATCATGTACAACAAATGTCCCAAAATGTGCCCACCATTTAGTTAAACACTGAAATATTATTACATTAAAACAACTTCAACACTTTCTTTAATGATCAAAGTAGGTGCGATAAACTGACACAAGTTTAAAAAAAATCACCACTAATATAAATCACAAATGAGCAGTTAGCACAAGCTTCATTATCTGGGACCAAAAGTATTGTTGCTGATCCGACATGGATCCACTTTTGCTTTATACACAGCAAAGCGGGAAATTGACGCAACCGCGACACGGCATTGCAATCACACAATTAAGATGCATGTTGATAGCGCCAGTGTCTAGTTGGATGTACAAAATAAGTGTCGGAAATTGTGCTTTTGACACAATGGACAATGGGACATTAGAGGTACAGTGGATTTTCTGGAGCAACCGTGCAGTAACGGCCGAACACTACAAACCAAAAACATCATGCAATCACATAAATGGAGCAGAATCAAAAACAATTGCTGCAAATGCCGCAATTAGGTATACATCCTAAAAAATGCATGAGAGAAATGCTGCAACCTCAAGGAACAGCACAAATGTTAGCCAGGTTACCAGGGGTGCCACACCTGAGGAATATCTGTCTTTAACAATTTAAGACATCATATTTTACAGTACTATAACACTGGAGATTTTCACAGTCAAGTGTTAAACAAAGACATTAAGAAATATTCTTAAAATTATAACATTTCTCTCAGGCAGTTGGCTTTGGGGTTTACGTGTTTTTGCCATTTTCTTTTGCATTTGTTTTTAATTCTGTAGCATTTATGTGATAGCAGATTTGTCCCGTTGCATGTGCCTTGTGGTCTTTTTGTGTTTTTGGTTTTGGATGATTTCTGTGTTTGGAGCTTTTAGATGATGTTTACAGTGCGGACAGGGGCTTGCTGACCTCGACAGTGGATATAGTTGGTCGGTGGAAGGAATACTTTAAGGCCCTTCTCAACCCCACTGACATACCTTCCGTAGAGGAAGCAGAGTCTGAGGATACGTACGTGGACAGTTCTATCATCGTGGCTGAGGTAATTGGGGTAGTTAAAACACTCCCCAATGACAAGGCTCCAGGGGTAGACGAGTTCCGCCCGGAATTTCTCAAGGCTCTGGATGTTGGGGGATTGTATTGGTTGACACGCCTCTACAACATCGCATGGAAGTCAGGAACAGTACCTCTGGACTGGCAGACCGGGGTGGTGGTCCCCATTTTTAAAAAGGGTGACCGGAGGGTGTGTTCCAACTATAGGGGGATCACACTCCTCAGCCTTCCTGGGAAAGTGTACTCCAGGGTGCTGGAGAGAAGGGTACGACCGTTAGTCGAACCTCGGTTAGAGGAGCTGCAATGTGGTTTTCGTCCCGGTCGCGGAACACTGGACCAGCTCTACACCCTTGCAAGGGTACTCGAGGGTATGTGGGAGTTTGCCCAACCAGTCTACATGTGCTTTGTGGACCTGGAAAAGGCATTCGACCGTGTCCCTCGTGGTGTCCTGTGGGGGGTGCTCCGGGAGTACGGGATTGATGGTCCGCTTCTACGTGCCATTCGGTCCTTGTACAATCGAAGCAGGAGCCTGGTTCGCATTGCCAGCAGTAAGTCGAGCTTGTTTCCGGTGAACGTTGGCCTCCGCCAAGGCTGCCCTTTGTCACCGATTCTGTTCATAATCTTCATGGACAGAATTTCTAGGCGCAGTCAAGGTGTTGAGGGAGTCCAGCTTGGTGACCTTAGGATCTCGTCTCTGCTATTTGCAGACGATGTGGTCCTTATGGCCTCATCAGGCTGTGACCTTCAGCGTTTACTGGAGCGGTTTGCAGCTGAGTGTGAAGCTTCTGGGATGAGACTCAGCACCTCCAAATCCGAGGCCATGGTTCTCAGTCGGAAACGGGTGGACTGTACCCTCCGGGTTGGGAGTGAGGTCTTGCCTCAGGTGGAGGAGTTCAAGTATCTCGGGTTCTTGTTCACGAGTGAGGGAAGGTTGGAGCGTGAGATCGACAGACGGATCGGTGCAGCATCTGCAGTAATGCGGTCGCTGTACCGGACCGTCGTGGTGAAGAGAGAGCTGAGCCGGAAGGCAAAGCTCTCTGTTTACCGATCGATCTACGTTCCCACCCTCACCTATGGTCATGAGTTATGGGTCATGACCGAAAGAACGAGATCGCGGATACAAGCGGCGGAAATGAGTTTCCTTCGTAGGGTGGCTGGACTCACCCTAAGAGATAGGGTGAGGAGCTCGGCCATCCGGGAGGAGCTCAGAGTAGAGCCGCTGCTCCTTCACATCGAGAGGAGCCAGTTGAGGTGGCTCGGGCATCTAGTCCGGATGCCTCCCGGGCCCCTCCCTGGTGAGGTGTTTCGGGCATGCCCAGTCGGGATAAGGCCCCCGGGAAGACCTAGGACACGCTGGAGGGACTATGTCTCACAGCTGGCCTTGGAACGCCTTGGTGTCCCCACGGTGGAGCAGGAAGAGGTTGCTGGAGACCGGGAAGTCTGGACTTTCCTACTGAAACTGCTGCCCCCGCGACCCAGACCCGGATAAGCGGAGGAAAATGGAATGGAATGGAGCTTCTAGATGTTGCTGCATATTTGCCCCTGTTGGCCATAGTAGAGAAACGATAGGTGATACTTTCTCTTTAAGGTAGAATATCACCAAAAAACAGTGAAATCTGTTGTTTATACAGTACTGTACGGCATGCTGGAACGACCTTCATTTTTAATGCTACTTTTGAGTTTTTCCACAAAATTTTTGGTGGAATCGGGGATTGCTGGGGCGTTACAATTTTGATCCAAACTTTAAGACCAGTTTAAAAATTACTATAATTTATATTTTGTACTGTTGGGTCTTAAGGAGGGTATAAATAGAGCTTCCAAACGGCAAAAATAAGAAGCGGGAGTGAGACAAAAAAATATTTTGAGAAAGCAATTTATTGCAAGCAACCATTAGTGAAGTTGATGAAGTGAAGTGAAATAGGCTGTTCATCAGATGACCAAAAGTTTAAGACCACAGGCTTTAAAAGCCAAAATCTTGGCCTTAAATTTGCAATTAGTGTCATTTCTGGCAGGTTTTCACACTGTCATGATCTCTTGATGACAAAGACAAAAAAACGTTTTTTCTTTAAACGCAATTTGGGCTGTATAAGCAAGGTCTCTCGCAATGTGCCACTGCTGCTGAGGTTGGACGCAGTAAGACGGTCATTTAAAATTTCTTCAAAGATCCTGAGGGTTATGGAACAAAAACGTCAAGTAGTAGACCCAAAATAAGTCACCGGCCTTGAGCCGGAGGATCCCGTTGGCTGTTTGTCAAGACACAGGACAATCCTCGGCCCAAATGAAGGTTACTGGTCCATAATGCAGTCCAATTACCATCAGAAGGCATCTGCGAGAGAAGGGTTTTAAGAAGAAAACGTCTTCAAAGGCCTACGCCACAAAATCTTTAACCTATGATCGACTAAGGAAAAGGCTATTTCCCTTTGTTGTTTTCAATAAGTTGTTTAAACTAAAAAAATGTTGCACTCTCATTTTTTCTTTGTGCATGTTGAAGCTCTACTTAGTAGCACGTAAAGATCCAACTGTGCAAAATGTAAACTCTTGTCATTCTTCAACGGTCTTAAAATTTTGTTTAGAGGTCCGTATAGCCAAGACAATGCAATGTGCTAAGGGCAGCAGTTAACACAGGTGTAATCCAAGAAGAGCCCCTCTGCTTAGTCATTCTGGCTCCACGCTCATCAGAAGGGGGACAAAAGCGGTCACAGTTTGTCAAGACACGCTGAGCAGACTGAAATCACTCAGCACAGACGGACCTTTGAGGAGTGACAACAAACTGAACATCTCAATAGTTCATCAGCTAGTGGGAGACAAAGAGAAAGGAAGGAATATATCCACCTGATGTCAACAAGCATCATAAATCCTATTCACTGCCGGGGGCCACAGCCCGACTTCACACCAGTATGACGCTCTCTAACCTCGGGGTTTCTGTCGGGGAGAAGGCGGGGTAGAAAAAAAAACCTTGAACTATCTTTCTGGGCATGGTGTCAGATGCTCGCCATGAAATATTCATAATGTGCGAGCAGAGCCACAATAGAGGAGGTGGCAGCGTGCGAGGATTTGACTTGCAGAAACGGGAGACGCTTAAAAAATCCACGTTGGCCGATTTATATCGCCGTCTCCGCCTGTCACTCACACATTCACTTTCACCTCAGCGCGCACGACGACGAACGACACCGGGGCGTACGCCACCACCATTCTTTGAACCAACAAACTCTGTCAACGCATTCAAATTTGCACCAGGAATGTTGGCTCACTATTCCATGAGCTAAAACCAACCTAATCATGGTGGTTTACTGTGGGGCCTCTATGATTGAATGCAATTTCTTTATGGATGCTGGTCAACCTCCGATTTGTATCCATTTCAAAATATGTTTATCCCCATAGGAAACAATGTAAACTAGGCCTCTCACAATGATCGCTAAATCGATAAGGAAGAAGGGGAATACGACCAAGAAATATGCTTTCCTCAGACAACCATCCTGCCCAGTATTCCCAACTAGGAAAAAAAAACTACCAACACTTACTGAGGCGTTTGGTTGGTGAAGTAGATATAAACAAAACTCACAGACAGTGTCATTTGATGCATTACAAAAGAAATGGTACATTTCAATACGGCTTAAAAGTCAACATTTGGGAAATGTTAGAAATGTTTGACAGACTGTACAAATTGCCCAGGAATCACAAACAGCAATTGCAGAACTGTATAACCGAGTGAAAGAAGACGTGTTGAAGAATATCAGAAACGTTGCATTTTACCCCACCACCACAGATATGTGGTCCAGCTCAGATATGACACCCTACAAGCAATTTTTGCTAAAAGAAAGTCCGTTTTATTTTCAGAGGGTTTTTTTTTTGTCTTTTTTGAGGATACATGTAAAAATGTGTAGGCTTGGTAGTGTATGCTGTACATTTGACCTGTATTATCACATTTGTATCCTTTTTTACAGACTTATAGTGAACGAGATACTTCATAAAAATTGACTACTTTCTGAGAATTTTTTGGGGGTACCAAAAACACACAAATTTGGGGGGTTTAAAAATTCAAAATCGCAAATATGCAAGGATCTCATACAAGTATGTGATAAGTAAAAAAAAAAGAAAAAAACATGGAAAGGTATTATTTTAATATCAGGTTTCACAAGGTGTGCTAAGGTCCAGTTTGAACTCTTAAGTACTGTGCGAATTTTTCAGCACAAAAAATTTGGAACTGTACAATCTTACGAGTTATTAAGAAGACGAATGGTGGATTGGCCGTTTTTACTGCCGACTTCACTAAACTGTCGATTCCAAACAGACACGCTCAAAACATGTACATCACATTTTCCGAGGAGTATTAAAACAATTTGTTCCCGAGCTGTTCTGACACATTTCCCGAAGTCTTTTCTCTTGCACCTTTTTGATATGAGGCCTCGGTAATGACGAGATACCTTTTAACTTCTCAGCCAGAGTTGGCATCAATAATTTACTCTCATCTGTTTAAAATTTAAAGTGCCACACATTAACGTCCTCGCGCACCTGCTCTTTTCACGCTTGTCCGTCCACCAACCGCCTCCCCATCCTCCATCCGTCTATCTCATGCTCGCTCTCTCTCTCTTTTGCTATAATAAAGACAATGACAATGAGTTCTGTGTCACCATCGAAGCAGGGATGTTAAATCACACAAGGGCAGGAGGAGGCGACAGGCCACATAATGTAAGGGCATCATTCGGACACCACTGATTACGCTTTGGCCCTAATTGGTGGCGGCGGTAGTGGAAAAAAACGATAAATTCTTTAACAGTGCCACGCATTGGGGCTTGCCTGAGGAGGACAGCTTTTTGGCACCGATGGAAGCTGACAGAACATCCATGCGGCACAGGAAGGGAAAAAGGGGGCCGTGACGATGAATGAGGCGGCTGAGCCTAGCTTGCAGTGGAGATGCGTATAATTAAGCAAGATGCATCGCAGTTCCGATGGCAAAATCCTATTGTCTTGACAGGGGCTTAAGGTTGCCCTTTAGGTGGAGATGCTTACCGCCTCCTTCCTTCCTCCTTCCCTCTCCCTGCATAGCCAAATTAATCTGCAGTTTTAAAGCTTGAATAAACCCACTAAGTTAGAAATCTAGTCTGTCCCTCAGGCTTTCCTATTGCTTTCCCCATATTTCTATACCCCCTGACTGGTAGCACTCAGTGTTATCGGCATGGAGGTAAAGGTTTGGGGGGGATGGGGGAGGGCTACAGACTGCTCCTTATCTATTCCGAGCACACCTACAACAAATTAGACCTGGCCGCCGCTGCTGATTTGGTGCCCTCGCTCTCATTAAGAGGCTGAATCCGAGCTATTTTCCTCAAGGTCCCGCTTCCTATCTGCTTTTTTTTTTTTTGGCCTTGTATTTTGAACACAATAAGCAAAGGCTCCCGAACAGACGTGCCACCTTCACATCATTCTCATTTCATGTCGTCATATCAACATGACACAAAGAAGCTCGCTGGAGGGGGGATGCTGTGCTGTTTCCACACACGTGACTTGATGCCGGCCTCTGACATTTGCTCATTTAAAAATGGTGAAATCTATTCAACCGGATAGCGCTCTTTGCTTTTTCCTCCTTGCCAGCCACACAGGCTAGTCCTGTCAACTCGTAGATACACTGCTTGCGCAGATATTTTCTGTTATTTTCTGAATTTTCCATCACTAAGATTGCCTACATACATCCTGGACTGAACGTCACACACAACCAAAAACCTTGAAAACCGCATCAATTATGCATGCGAGGCATAACCTTCAAAGTCCAACTGAAGGTTGAATTTAAATTGTCGCTCGGTCGGACGGTCTATTAATACATTGACGCCATCGGTCAGACGTGGGCAAGGAAAAAGGATCCGTTTAGAACAACAAATACACACCCTACCTCTTTTAGGAGCATTTATTGGTAAATTAATTGAGCTGAATAAATTTTGGGGTCATCATGTTTTATGATAAACACTAACAGGAATGCTGCTTTCTCCTTTTAAGCCAGTGGTTTTCCAACTGGGGGGCTTGCGGGGCTACCATGAACACTTTTCATTATTACCGTATTTTTTGGACTACAAGCTGCTACTTTTTTCTCTCCCTTAGAACCCTGCTGCTTTAATAGCAATGGGTCATTCAAAGTAAGGCCAAAATGTTTGTACCACATGTCAACGGAAGCTGCAAAGAGAGTAATTAACATTCATGAGAATGAGGCTCATCCACACATAAGGTTGAGATGAACGCTGGCCCACATATGATCGCATTTGCAAAGTTACCGAAGAACCTTTGAGACGTCTGTGCTCGGGTTAAGCAAAATAATACAGTTGACGGGAAATGTTAGGTTAGATGAGACTCTTATGCCAAACTAATCCATCCTGCAAGGAAAGAGCGGGGTGAAAGCGAGAGGTAGAATCTGCTGCGGAACAGCACGGTGGTGACACAGGGCAAATCTCGAGGGCCTTGCATTAGTGCGCTAAATTAAAGGGGGTATTAGATTAAATTGGCTCTCCGATTTCAGGGGTGTGAGCAAAATTCTGATTTGCATTTTTTTCAACGCTGCTTACGATATAATTAGTTCAGGGCAATTCCCATGTGGAAAACGCTGACAGCCAAATCTAACTGGCTGCCAGTAGCTTATCATCTCTTGCAAGGCAAAAAGGTACACAAGGTGAGCATTTAGCAAGAGGATGTGACGGTCAGATTCAAGTGTGGGATGGAGTTTGCATGTTTGTCACTGTTGACGTGAGAAGTTGAATCCAGAATCCCAGTGAGCTTTAAGCAATGCAGACAAGAAAGAAAAAGACCCAATTTCCCTTGATGTTAAAAAATAAAATAAAAAAGCGCACTAAAGACCCTCAAGGAACTTGCATCCTAGTTCCGTAAACAGAAAGTGCAGGTGTAATTACAGGTGCCTTGCCCAAACATTATCCCTATGAAAGTGAGTCATCGGAATAACTCCCTGAAGATGCTTCTAAAGGTGGATATGTTTTCATGTTTGGTGAGTCTACCCATGCATTAAAAAACAGTGAGACAAACTTCCTGGACATCTGTTTGAGACACCTGTTTGTACACACGATACATGAGAGAACAGAACACAAGCTTCCGATTGCCACCTCTGTGGTCTACAATTCCAGCCCATAACCCATCAGAAAGCCTTTTATTGGAACACATAAACTTTAGGGTTGCCATTAGTCTACCTTTCAACAATGTTCCTGACCCTGTGACACATGACATGCACACAAATACTGTATTAAAACCTACACACTTCACAACTTTCTTCCATATAAAGTCATTACGCTACTATAGTATTTTTCAATCAGAACCCCCTTGCTTTGTAATTTTGTGTTTAGGCCAATGAAGAGTGCACAATAAAGGCCCACATGTGGTCAGAAGTCTTGAACCAACTCACTAAAATCATTAAACAGTTAACAACACAGTATTGTACTGTAGGTGTCCAACTCATACATAGAATTTGTTTTATACAAACGCTGGAAAGGAATATGTATATCACAGACACATACAGGACACATACAGCACATACAGGTGCTGCTCAATGCAGTGGAACCTTGACTTACGAGTTTAATTCGTTCCCAGACCTAGCTCGTAACTTGATTTACTCGTATGTAAGAACAATTTCCCCCCATAAGAAATAATGTAAATGCTATTAATTGGTTCCAGTGCCCTCAAAAACCGCACCAATTGGTATTGTTTATACGTTTTTGAATAAGAATGATGTGTCTCCACGCTCAATAATGTATAAGAAACTTATATTAAACCATAATTAAATAAAGTGTAAAGAAATAAACATGTTTTCTTAAGTGTACTTTACCTTGAAGAGAAGATGGAGATGTTGGCGGAAGTGTAGGAGTGTTGGAGGAGGACGAAGTGAGATTAATTAAGATTCGTACTAATGTACAGTACACTACATAATTCTATCCATCCATCCATTTCCTATGCATGCTGCTTATCCTCGTTAGGGTCGTAAACAAAAAGAAAATACTATACGGCGCCATTGTGGTTTCCGTGTTTGCAGTTTTAGCGCATGCGCGTCGGTAAAGGGGTGGAGCTATGACGTAAGCGCTTTCTTAGAAGCTGGGGCATGCCTTAACTATGGAGCTTTGCAGACGCTAACCTAACGGCGTCTTCAAATTTTTCCACTCTGGGACCCGGTTTCAAAAGTGTTTGTTTACAGACCCTGAAAACGCCAGCTTTGTATGGATGAAGCGCGTGTTTGATAAAGTAATTGTGCATTAATATATATTATATATTTTATATATCATATATTGATGCATTGCACACAGACTGATATAGTGCTGGTTTTTATTTATTTTAGTTTTAATGATTATAACTGACAGGTAATTAAACTCCAAATTCAGTACCTCAGAAATTTAAATTGGAATATTGTGAAAATATCGAAGAGACATAGTGTCCCATTCTAATCAGCTAATTACCTCAAAACACCTGCAAAGGCCTTTAAATGGTCTCTCAGTCTAGTTCTGTAAGCTACACAATCACAGGGAAGACTGCTAACTTGACAGTTGGCCAAAATACAATTACTGACACCTTGCACAAGGATGGCAAGACACAAAAGGTCATAGCTAAAAAAGCTGGCTGTTCACAGAGCTTATTGTCCAAGCATATTAATAGTAAGTCAGAGGGAAGGAAAAGAGGTGGGAAAAAATAGGGATAACCGCACCCTGCAGAGGATAATGAAACAAGGCCCATTCAAAAATGTGGTGGCAATTCACAAAGGGTGGAGTGCAGCTGGAGTCAGAGGCACCATGCACAGACGTATACAAGACATGGGTTTCAGCTGCCCTCCTTGTGTCAATCCACTTTTGAACACAAGACAGCGTCACAAACATCTCATCTGGGCCAAGGAAAAAGGATTGGATTGTCTCTGACTGGTCCAAAGTTATGTTTTTTAATGAAATCACTGTTTGCACTAGGGTGCACACGATGCTCTTTATGTTCTAAGTTAGTCCTTAGTTCTCTGCCGTGTTGTATGTGAATATATGTTGTTTTATGTAGCACCAGGGTTCTGGAGTAACGTTGTTTCATTTCACTATGTACTGCATCAGCTTATATGGTTAAAATGACAAATAAAAAGCTTCTTGACTTCTTCTTGAAACCAAAGTCCCAGAGTCTGGAGGAAAAAGGGAAAGGCACAGAATCCACATTGCTTGAGGTCCAGCGTAAAGTTTCGACAGTAAGTAAGGGTTTGGGGTGCCATGTCATTTGTTGGTGTTGGTCCACTGTGTTTCGTGAGGTCCAACTTTATGAAGATGCAGATTTTATTTCCCAACAGGACGTGGCAACTACACATATTCCCCAAATTACCAGTACCTGGTTTAAGGACCATGGTATACGTGTCGATAAATCTATGGGGAATTGTCAAGAGGAAAATGCAATACGCCAGACCCAACAATGCAGAAGAGCTGAATGCCATTATCAGAGCAACCTGGGCTCTCATTACGCCGAGGTGTAAGGTGTAAATGACATTTTTAATCAGATTAATCATGGTTTACAAATTAATTAATGATTCATGATTAATCACTTTGTCACACTATTGTAGTTTATTGAAAGAAAGATAAATTACATGGAAGAATAAAATATATTTGTATGTATTAACAGCACCAAATTAATTGAAAATTTAAATCAACTTAAATCATAAGAGATGGCACACATGTATGAAAAAAAACAATTTACCTCACACTGGTTTCTTTAATAGCAGAATATTGGAATTGGAACTGTGTTATTAACAGCAATGAGGAGTTGCGTTCAAAGACCCCAAGTTATTGAAGTTGAATTTACATGTTTAGACTGAATTTTCTGGGATTTCGGAGCATACATAAATGCAGCAAATTGTGCTTCCGCATCAAGAGTTACTAAGTGATTTATTTCTTCTGTTTTTCTTTGCATTTCTGTTAATTTAGACCACACATACATGGGCGCACAATAAAGACGTTGCGGTCAATGCGGTCTGTCTAGTGACATTGAGGAAGTGTTATTGCATTTACTAAATGTATAGTGTTGGAATTGCACTGCTGTTGATGTGTTCAGGCCAGATTAAAGTTATAAAAGTAGTTTATCAATGACTAAACTAACCCACAAGTGGACACATTAATACATGCAATAGCTTTATATCTGTATAAACAAACAGTAATCCCTCCTTTATCGCGGTTAATTGGTTCCAGACTTGACTGTGTTAAGTGAATTTCTTTATAAATGGAATATGTAGTTATGGCATAGAAAACCTGTTCATATCTTCCAAATGCATTTTTAATATTACTAGAGCAACCTATAGATGAAATGACACCCATATCAGCGTTTACCATAGGATTTCTGAAGGTGTGGTGGTGGGCTGCATGGGACTACCGCTGCTGTGTCGTGCAGCCGCTGTAATGTTTTTTTGACAAATAGCAATTTTTTATGACTTATTTATTCACTTATTTAACTTTTTCCAACAACCAGCAAAACATGAACCAAGAATATGGCAAAACTGTTAATTTGATGGCAAAGTTGCTAAGAGCACTTAAGGAGTCTAAAATGTTCAGCCTCCTTTTGTTACCTGACTTATTTAGTCCAATAGTACAATGTGACTAGTACAATAGTATAACATTTTGTACTGTTTGACACAAAACCTACATTTAATTTCATGCCTGTTTTAGAGTAATTCAAACACATGTGAAATGATTTGTTCAATAATATATCCAGTTCAAAATAGCACAATTAACAATGTATAATTATATAAAAATAAATAAGAAATAAACAATAAAAAAACGGATATTTTTGTAATAGGTATTTACTTTTGTCCTGGGTTATGATAGCACAGGTGTTTTCAACCTGCAGCACTATTAAATCACTATTAATCTATTCAATCTACTTCGACAAAAAGAACGGAGAGGTGAACTATTTGTGTTTTGTGTGACTGCCAACATTTAGATTGCACGTTATTTACAAAGCACAAGGGAAATATTATTTGGTGAACTTCTCAACATCAGCTGGTGAGCTAGTGCTAGCATACGAGCTAGCTGCTGGAAACCCCTGCGACAGCATCACTAGCTTAAAGCTACGTGTTTGTGGAACAACTTAGACACACATCTTGTGTTTTGGAGACAAGCCACAAGTACTATGACAACAAGAGAGCAAGATTGTTGTATGACACTTGAAGAGAGTAAGTTGTGAAGGTGATTGATGAATCCCATGAACGTAAATTGCTCACAAAAACGAGCTAGCTAGATGCCGGCCAGAAAGTGGAATGAGAATGAAACGTTAGCGATCACACACCCTGACATAGATAGGCTTAACGTGTTACAAGCTGTTGTCAATTGACTACACATTTTACTGGCTATTAGGGGTGTAACGATTTATTTACTACATAGATGTATGGATTTATATTCCTGTGATCCAACTACATCGATATGTGTTCACCAAATTGCCATCTAACATCGCTTGAAAGCTAATCAATCGATTTAATTGATGCTAGGAAATAAAGCACTGGATTTAAGCGCGGCAGGTGTGTATGGGTGTGTGTTGTTTTTTTTTATAGCTATTTTAATGATAAAGACGTTAAATGTTACCCTTGTAACAGTTAAATTTGTCATAAGTCGATTAGTCATGCCTGTTGACTGGGGCGCACTGATGACGTCACGTGAAGCTGATCATGCGCGCTCTGGTAGGATAGTCCGTGTGGACGTCCTTAAAAATTTATTTTTTCATAGGATATGGGGGTGTATTTTCATTGGTATACATGTTTGTTAGCTACGTTACTTCTTCCTCTACAATTTCGTATGGGATTAAGTGTTGGACCACTTCCAAAGTCAAGTCCAACTTGAAGCCTTTCTAACTCATGGATGGGAGCGACAGGACAAGATCAAAGGTATGTAGTGGCCGTAAAATTTTGCTGGTGTTCCTGTTGAACGAACAGGGAATGGGGGCCGCGCCGTTTAGGAGTCAGTTTTGGGACCCACTGTTCTTGCAATGATGAGAGTGTTGATCAAACACCTTCTCATGGTTTTAATAGTGTCTGTGCAGACGTTACAGAATGTAAGATATTTGTTCACTTTAATATCTATCTGCACATTCAAACCCGATGGTGCAAAATAACTTTTTTATTACTGGTTCAGAGAAGTGAATGATGTATCAAATTAAAGTTAGTCATGTTTTATCGGACAAAATTAATCACAGAGTTGATTTAATTCAACCTTAATTCATTCTTTCTTAATTCAACCTAAAGTGTTGGCTGCCTTTTATTCAAATAAAATGTGAATGCATTTGCCATGAATTGTTGTTTACCTGCTTCTTTTAATCTATAATTCATGTATACCTGATTCTCTTACAAAACGCAAAAGGGAATTTAGGAAATTTCACCTGCACTATTCAGTATCCAGGTACTTATTTCACAGTCAGACTTGTTGAATTTTTGAATCGATTCAAATAATTGTTTCCAATTGGATTGTTCTAAATGAACCAATATCGTCCTTTAATCGAATCGGCAACCACGAATCGTGATACAAATAGAATCATTGTTAAAACATATCGTTACACCCCTACTGCCTATTGTTCATTTCTCGATAATATTTAGTGAAAGTCAACATAAGACATGTTGCATATCTGGCCACATATGCGCAAGTGCCAGCAAGGCAGACGAGCGATTATGGTGTCGGTTTATCGGAATAAAGCGCAGTAAAAAATTTTAAGATATTTTAAATTGTTTACAAATGAAATCAGTATGTGCATAACTAATAAGCTATATATGTATCTACATCGCATACGTACATATATCTACATAGCATACATACGTATATCCATTCATATAATAAATTCAAATTTTTTCCATGTAAAACAACAAAACAATTAATTTTTTAAGTGTGGCGACTTTTATCTGGAATTGGCGTACTGCCCCGATGACTTACATGTAGCGGAAACCCTGCATATAGTGACCATTATATTCATATTACCTAAGATAGTGGATATAATCACAACAAATTTAAGACCTTCAGTTTAAATTTACCTTGTAGGGGAGCTTAATCGAAGAAAATAACGTCAGGGGTTCAGTGTTAAGTTTTACCTTGTCGTAGGCTATGGCCGCATCAGTAACCTACAGTATGTTATTATATTAAAACTATTACTACCATAATTTCACAAACCATTGAGCAAACGGTAACTCTTTCTTTAGCAGAAGCCAATCACAAGCTACAATGTAAGCTTGTCAAACCATTGGAAACCGCAGGTCATTACTTAATAACAGTCTGTCTCTCAGTGTCAACTTACAGAAAGTTAAGTTGTTACGTCCTGCAATTTCCAATGGGTTGACAAGCTCATTGTGAATTTTCATATAGCTCGTGACTGACTCCTGTCAGATAAATAGCTATTTGGTTTTCATGGACGTGCGTTCTGCAACATGGACATGTGCGGCTTATATTTCGGTGCTGTCACCTAGTTATTAATGTAGAATACTACATTTGCATTTTGGTGGTCTTGTTTGCTTATACTGTATCTGTATTTTATCATTTTTCATTTAGCCATTTACGCTTGAAAATGCTTAATTTGAAGAAAAAAAAAAAACGTTTTCTTATTTTGCATATTTTTACCTTCTAACCACAAAACAGCATCATTTATTAATGCTTTGAAAAATCTTGATAGCGTGAGGGAGCAATGTTCGAACCGCGATGTAGCAAGGGGTTGACTATATATCTTTAGACCAAGTGTCTCCCAGGCGTAAGCTTGGAAGGTGTTTTGAGAAATGCCATCAGCAGTCCTGCCATCATTTTCAGCATCTCAGTGGTCGGAGGCTGAGGCTTTGCGGGATATTGATTCTCTCCATCCAGAGACGGTTTTCATAATTGGTTAAAATGACCGGGTGCCGAGAGGGATAGCTCTCTGCTGAAAACCATTTCCCAGCCCCGCTTGGAGTCGAGCCAAGCTTTGGGTTGTTCGGATATGTTCCAGCCCCAGTCTGACTGGCAGCAATTAGGGGTGTCTGAGCCAAGCTCAGCTTGCGCTTCGCACAAACACCCTTAATTACTGCCAATTAGGCTAGGCGGGTAGGCAGATTTGAGAAGCCGGGGGGATGTTCAGGCATGGGTGGGCATGGAAACAATTTTCAGGGGCTTAGAACGTGACTGGATGAAAAGGTTAATGCTTTGGAGTGCAAGGGGATAATAACAAAAGATGGGGAAGCCGAGCCCCGGTTCTCACCTCCAGCGACGAGCCTGGCTTCTTCTTCAATTCCTCGCATTTCCTAAATTTGCAGATCTGGTGGCCCGTTTTGCGGTTCCGACAACTGCTGCAGACACCACAGTTGATTAGCCGCCTGCAGGGTGCACAGACCCCACACCTTTTCCTTTTCTTCTTCGCCGGGTTTCCACTCGATGCCGAGGAATTATTCTGTGGGCAGTCTGCCAGATTGGCAATTTGAAACGCACTGTCTGTAACGGCTGCTGAGGCTGCGGGGGAGTGAAGGGCTGTCATGACGATGACCCCGGGAGGTAATGAGATGCCCCCTAAAGCCGGAATAGCTGAAAAAGTTCCAACACGTTCAGGGAGATTCATTATCTCTGCTTCGGCAGCACCGCATTTCAGCTTGTTCATGCATTCTCCTGCTAAAGGTCTGCAGTGTTCGGGGGATAAGGTAGAGAGGAAATTATTATTTGCCATTTGCAGCGTCTCTGGCGGCACGCCAGGCTTACCCGGCCTCTGGGAGTCATTTCTATGCATGCTGGTCCTATTAGGGTTTATTGCCGCTGATTTCCTCCCCCAGAGCATGGCGTTATCGCAGTTCCAAGGGGACATGCCGATTCTGGCGCTGGGAAAAATGGGCGTTGTAATGCGGGCAATCTTGGCAGTTTGCGGAAATGCCCCATTGGTTTTGTAAAAGTTCGCAAAAGACCTGTACCTTTCCATTTCAGCGTTATAATCCAAAAGCTGGCTTAATCCACCATCCTGGAGATTATCCTTTTGTAAAAGAGACACGTCGGCGTTCTGTCCATTTTCAATGCAAAGCGCACTGTTTATGTTAGACATGGCTGAGGAGGGCTTGTGGTTTAGGAGAGGCGAGTGAGATTACTGCGGCCTTGATCAAACTCGAGCTGTTTACCAACAGTGCCGTACCATCCTGAGTTAGCTTCTCCGGTGCTAAAAGTAGGGGAAAAGGAAGAGCAGTTACACACAAGAGGTATCGACTGTGCTATTTTACAGTTTTGAAGAATTCTCTGACATGTTTATAAATTATAAACAAAGTTAATGCAGCTAGTTGGATCTGATCATCTTGTGACAACAATGAAACAGTTGTGACAGACTAGCGTGTCATCACTACAATGAGGAAAACAATTAGCATGCTTCAAAACACATTTTGAACACTATCAAGGTGTTTTTTACTCAATGGAAGAAAGTCAAAGAATACATTGGAAACATTTCAAAACAAAACATATCTTCATTTGGAACGTTAAAAGCTACAAATCAAGGATTCTTACCTTATGCCTATACCTTGAACTATTAGAAATAAACTACTTTACATGCAAGAAATAGCAAACAGAACCTAAGAACAGTCTTCCAACAGACATTTTAAACGTGTGAAAAAATACTACATGACAGTCAAATGGATATTTGCGGATTAAATGATTGGTGCAACAATTCTTGAGCTTTAATGGCGTAAATGTTCGGGCAGGTAATATGGTCCATGCACTATAGGTTGTCCAAGAACACCTGCTGGTTCATTTCCTCCAATGACAACACAGTGAAGCCACTGGCGAATTTGCATCCAGATCATGGACCAACTAGTGTCATCCAAGCGCTATTGTGTGTGTGTGTGTGTGTGTGTGTGTGGTTCATTTCCTTCTTCTCTATACCAGTCCGTCTGGATTTGGTTTCCACAAGATAAAAGCCCCATTAGACACATCTAGCCTTACTTCCATTAGCTTTTTCCCATGTGTGTCCCCTCTTATTTGGCCCATCTGATCCATTTCCAGGACACCAAATCACTTTTAGATGACTCGAAATATACTGTAATATACAAATGAGGAGTTCCGATCACATTGGTGTGAGATTATTGCTCAAAACATGTGTGATTACATGTTGAATATTTACCTTGTGATTATAAACATATACAAAAAATAATCACTAAGTTATACAAAATACGCTGCCTTTTTGAAATGTGATAATTTATCATCGGGAGAACTTTTACATATGGAGATTTTAAGGCTAAGAATAGATCCAAAACAACCCACAGTCAACAGTAAATTGAACCGCCTCCTTGGCCTAATCATCAGCCCTCCTATGGGTCATTATTACTTAATCAATCCACCCGTAGAGCAGAACATGCGGCCCAAAGGCAATCAAGTCACCAACATTGATTTTCAGCCTGTAAACAAACTTTACAAAGATAGAAATGTCCGATATGGACACACAGGCGCTCCGGATAAAGCCAAGCAATATTAATTACATTCATTGTGCACCGTGGGAGATATTCCCCTCAAAAGGTCACGCGTAGATAATCCCAATGCAAAATAAATCCGTATGAGAAAAAAAAAATCTCTGACATTGCCTAGGTCACTTTGCAGCTACACAGACACACACATGCAGCATCACAGTACAGGACAGGATGCTGAAAGACAATGCTGAAGTGATGGGGGGGGAGGTTCACCTACCAGATTCCCGTTGAGAGCAGTTCCCGAGGCGCTAGCAGCCTGCGGCCGTGCACACGCACATTACCGCTGAGAGATGTGGAGAGTGGAGGTGGTGGAGGGGAGGGGAAGGAAAAAAAAAGACGCGCAGACTCTCAAAGAGGAGCGTGTGCGTGGGGGAAGCGCTCATTCAAAACAAAAGAGCCATGCCTTTTTTGTAGCGACTTTCTTACCCAAGGTGAATAAGAAATAAAAGCATAAATGGAGGTTTAAATTAAGAGGCGAGAAGCAGAGGGAGTTGCTGTTGTCCTGATACTGGGCTTTGTGAAGAGCGTGTGAGCGTCTCTCTCTCCCCCCTTTCTCTCTCCCTCTCTCTGTAGCTGCTGTCGCTGTGTGTGGCTGATTGGTGCTGAGGTGAGGACGCGGGGATGTGGACACCTACTGATCATTGGCTGGAAATTACTATAGAAACACGCGGGAGGTGGGAGGGCACAGTGGAAGGCTCGACATGTGCAGCATCCTAACACTGGAGTGTTTTATGTAAAGAAAGGTAATCAAATGTATGTATGGATTCAAGTAAGGATATGGTCTAAAATATGTGTTGTATTGAGTTATCTTCCAGGCTGTGTCTTTTCAACTACAGTGGAACCTCTGTTGGCGTATTTTTGGCGTAAAAATCTGCATTCACGTATATTTCCCGTTTAGCATGTAATATGGAACATGTCTTGTGGTGTTATTATTTATTATTACACTGCATAAGTCCAACTATGTTAATAACACTTTTATGATAAAACATATTTTAGCATGGAAACCGAAACAGCAAGTCATTGTCCCTCAGCTCTGTCTACGATGACGCTGTAGTCCTTTGCTAACTAACAGTTACACCACGAGTCGATGGCTGTCTCGCTCCGGGTTTTACTTTGCGTGATTATTTTCTTTTTTTAAGCCTGTGTTCTTGTTGTTTTCATATTTTGTGGGTATTTCCTGCCATCCCTTGTTTTTCATTAATTACTCAAACCCGTGTCTTGTCCCTCACGTTCTATTTAGTCCAGGTGTGCAGTTGTTTTGTGTCGGATCATTTGCGTTGTTTTCTGTTTCCGTTGCTTGCTGTTGCTGCTTAGAAGCATTCTTATTAAAGAAAAATCTTTATCCTGACCTGTTTGGCGTCCTGCTCTCCGCATCCTCGGGGTCGTCACCACAACACCACAATGCTGAGAGGAAAATGTAACAGAATGATCCGACCATACGAAGACGACCTCGCGGATAGTGACCTCTGGACGCTCCAGATTTTCAAGGCGATGGAGGAGGAGTGCGCCAAATTTACTTCAGAGGAAATAGAGGACATAGTGTGTGGGCCAGACGGCACGCTCGTCCCGATGGCGTGGGTGTGGCCGACACCTTTGGCGCACACGCTGGCCCGACATCGACGGAGGTATTCGGCGGTTCCGGCCGGGGAACGCCAACAAGGTGAGCTTGGTAGCCTCCCCCAAGCCTCCCTCCACCCTTCCCTGGTTCAGGTGGCGGCAAAAGACGGCGTCTGGAATCCGCCTTCTGAAGGGGGACTAGTGTGTCCTGCTGGGCAGCGGAGGACGCACAGCCTCTGCCGGTAGCAGCGCCACGGCAGTTTCTGCCGGCTGCACGACCACGGCAATTCCCGCCGGCCGCACGCCCACGGCATTTCCTGCCGGCCGCAGCCATTCCATTTGTGCCTCCAAGGGCTTTGTCCACTGCATCCGCTCCAGTGGAGCCTCAGAGGGGTTCCTCCACTGCAGCCGCTCCAGTTGCACCTCCAAGGGCTTCCTCCGCTGCAGCCGCTCCGTCCACTGCATCCGCTCTAGTGGCGCCTCCAAGGGCTTTCTCCACTGCAGCCGTTCCAGTGGTGCCTCGCAGGGCGCCATGCGCTACAGCCGTTCCAGTGGCATCTCCCAGGGCATCGTCCGCCGCAACCATTTCAGTGGCGCCTCCCAGGGCTTTCTCCACTGCAGCCGTTCCAGTGGCGCCTCCCACGGCGCCGCCGGCTGCTGTTGCGCTTCTCAGGGGGCCGTTCACTGCTGTTGCGCCCAAGGCCCCAGCGCTGACAAGGCGCCGTTTTGGCGACCCCAGGAGGGTTCCCGCCGGCGGCCCACCACCTGTCCTCCCACCGTCCTTCCCTTTTTGTGACTCAGGACTTTGGGACGTTTGGGATCCATCCTTGAGGGGGGTGTACTGTCAGGCTCCGGGTTTTAGTTTTCATGTTAGTGTGTTTAGTTTCTATTTTTAAGCCTGTGTTCTTGTTGTTTTCATATTTTGTGGGTATTTCCTGCCATCCCTTGTTTTTCATTAATTACTCACACCCGTGTCTTGTCCCTCACGTTCTATTTAGTCCAGGTGTGCACTTGTTTTCGTGTCGGATCATTTGCGTTGTTTTCTGTTTCCGTCGCTTGCTGCTGCTGCTTAGCAGCATTCATTATTGAAGAAAAGACTTTATCCTGACCTGTTTGGCGTCCTGCTTTCCGCATCCTTGGGGTCATCACCACAACACCACAATGCAGAGGAAAACGTAACAGATGCCTTTCATATTGATCACAGCTGCAAAATTACCTACAATGGAGCTAAATGAAGTTGTAAATGTCAGCATTTTCATAAATAATATGAAAAACACTATTAAATCGAGAAATAACCCATAGCAAAACACTTAGGTCTATTTCATTTGTCGTGTATAGACATTTTGTTTTTTCCATGTTAAAACTATAATTATAAAACACGTTAATATTTTTGGGTGTCGGAATGGATTAGTGATGCTAACAGAGGTTCCACTGTATTTGCTGTTTCGCTAAGACATAATGAGAGCTGTGAAAAAGACATTTCAAACAACAGACTACGGGTATGATTACATAACAATTGCCAAGTAAAAACAGAAAAGCATGTTTTTTGCTTTATTGAAAAAATTCACATACAGGTTGCAAAAATCACCACTTTCAACGTAACCTCCAGAAAACACTGTAACATGCATGCATTGCTGGCGATGTCGTGCAACACTAGTGTACCCTTGAGGTACCCTTTGAATATCCTTTGTCCACTATGCAGCACCTGATACTTGAACGATGACTTTGGTTAGTCATGTGACTCCCCTGGACACCAAAACAATGTAATAAAAGTACACTTTGCTGGAGAGGCGATATAAGCATGCTGCTTAGTCTTGTGTTGCAGCACGACTGTTTTGACTGTGACATATTCACACATACACAAAGTGATCACAGAACACTATACTTAGTGCTGTCACAAAGGGAACGTCATTTTCAAAAACTACCATTTTGGGACCAGTTTTCAGTTAGTGCCATCTTTCAGTTAAAAGCCTTTTGCACAGTACTGTATAATATGGGCAGCAGACGACAGTAAAGCGATGGAGTTCATGTGTCAGCCAGCACTTTAAAAGTTCAATTCCAGGTCACCCTGGCTAGGGGGTAGTGGCTACATCCTGCCAATTGAGGTCATTCTATATGCCCTTGCTGGGGTCAAATTGCCTGAAACTTGGATACATGCTGTAAAGTTTTGAGAACAAGCATGTTATACTGATATAGCCAAAACACAAATTGGTCTACTGCAATCCAGATGCATCCTGTTATGTGTTTTGTGATTTCTACAGTGTGCAGTGAAAATACTTCTCTGCATGGAGCAATGGATGGACATTGTGGGGCTGCCCAAGAGATTTGGGGACAGTGCATTGGTAAAGAGGCTTTGTTGAGAAAGCCGGAGTATCCCAGTTGATTTCTGGTGAAAGGCAGGTGGATCTGGTCACCAATCACATGTCGCATACACAGAAATAAACATTCACACTCACATTCACACATACGGATAAATTTGAATCTCCACGTAACCTAACATGCATGTTTTGAGGATGTGGTAAGAAGCTGGAGTACCAGGAGCCAACATGCAAGCCCAGCAAAAACATGCAAACTCCACACAGATATGTTCCAAAGGACATGCTAACCACGAGATACAGTGCCGCCCTACCCTAATAGTTATTTTTTCCCAATTTCCTTTACTGCAATGTAAACATCCAGTATGGTCCACCATGCTGCTAATTTGAATACAGCTGAGCTGTGATCAGGATAAAATACCAGCCCTGGTTGCAGCCCTCCCTCCCATCCAGTGACAGCCGTAATGACTTAAAACCTTTGGGATTCATCAACCATTATAAATCTCGCCTGCTGGCCACACGTGGCACATGCCTGCTCCCGCAGGCTGACAACAGCGTGCACATTTATTTTCACGAGCCCCCTGCGTGACATGCGTGCGCTCGCTCGTGTTGGCGCCTGTGGCTTTGGGAGTTAAAATGAAATCACCACTTCAATCGACGTCCAGGATTATTACACCCCCCGCCCAACCCCAACATTTATCTCGGGCTTCAGGGTGTAGTTTAGAACAAAGTAAGCGTGGTGTGCGTGTTTTACCTCTGCAACTTCACGTTGAGGCCAATTATTAATTAATCAACCATGCAAAATTAATTTATAAGCCCTTATATTAGATCTTAGGCTAGTGTTAGCCTGCAACACTCATGACTACACAATTGTATTATCAATGTAATATAATAATATAATTATGTAACTATGGTGGAACCTCGGTATTCATGATTAATCAATTTCAAAGGGTCTGTCTAAAAATGATACGTATAAAAACAAACAATTTAAGGGAAACCATATAAATTTGATTAATCTGTTCCAGACACCCACAAATGTTAACAAATAACATAATACGTGCAGAAAACAATTTCAAATGCATATAAATGAGGAATGAAAAAGATAAATGAAAATTTAACATCACTTTTACCTTAACTGAAGATTGGCGGACTTTGACGGCGATGACACAGAAGCGAGGTGAAATCCTCATACTTAGCTGCGACTTCTTTATTGAATTTAAAAATGTTTCTCACCTTTGTTATCAAAGTGCTGGCACTTGCAACTTTGTTTGGCTACCTGGTGGGTTATTTTGCGGCGAGGATCAATAAATCAAAAAGCTGTTGACGACGTCACAGATGGACAACTGAGCTGGTGGACAATGAATTCCAGTTCTGGTTTCTAGTTGAGAGCATGTTAACAGGCACATTTTGTAATAAACATGCAACGAACCCATTTGGACTCATGCATTAATAACACGACAAGACTTGAGTCACCGAAGTATGGGATTCTTTGTTTGGGCACTTGTGTCCACAAAATGATACAGCAGAAAATGGACTACTTATTTATTTTCATTTGAGTTTTTGAGGATCCGTTACAATGTGATTTGTATCATTAATGGCCTGTCAGCAGAAGGGATTCTGACAAGTGGGCTGGTTCGAGTTAGATATTTTGAGACACTTGTATTGACATTCTGAAAAATGTGGATAGAACTAAACCTTTAGATGGAAACTGAGCCAAATTTGTAGCGGTAGCAGTACTAATAATGGTTTGATTTCATTTGAACATTCATTCATTTTCTATACCGCTTGTCCTCATCAGGGTCGCGGGTATGCTGGAGCCTATCTCAGCTGGCTTTGGGCGGGAGGCAGGGTACATACTGGACTGGTCACCAGTCAATCGCAGGACACATATAGACAAACAAAGACAAACAACCAATCACACTCACATTCATACCTATGGACAATTTAGAGTCGCTAATTCACCCAACATGCTTGTTTTTGGAATGTGGCAGGAAACCGGACTACCCGGAGAAAACCCACACACGCACGGGGAGAACATGCAAACTCCACACAGAGATGCCCAACGGAGATTCGAACCGTGAACCTCCTGACTGTGAGGCCAACGTGCTACCCAGTTATCCACCGTGCGGCCCTATTTCTTTAAACATACATATGTTTTACTTCCGTATACATCACATATTACAATTTACAATTCCACATGTCAAAACGGAGTAGGAAGAAGCAGAGCTTATTCAATCTTACCTCCTCTTTGTTTCACATCAATTGCAAATATATTTGTTCATTTCCCATTCAACATCTGCCCTTTGCCAGTTCTGAAATAACATGAGAAAATGGTAAAGCCATATGTTACAGGCAGTGCCTGGGACAGCTATGTAGTGGAGGGACTTGTGTGACCTTTGACCCTAAGGGAGAAGAGAGACGACTGGTGGGCGGAACGTTTTTTTGTGCAGTTGCTGAGAGGTGGCAAGTAATAAAGAGTTTGGAAGCAACAGGAAGTTTTTCATCCTTGCTGCGTTCAGTTCGCCCTTACTACGGTAGGGAGTTGAAGATACTGACAAATGTAACACATATGAGTGTGTTACAATGAAGTTGAAGTCTGTATGAACAAATTGTTCTAAGTTGCATTAAAATGCACAAAGTGCAGTTGTCATATGATATAGCATTGTACAGGCATTGCCTTGTGGTTCAGGATTCTTCTTCTTCATACAGTACTTTGTACGCATCAGCTGCTTGCACTGTTTTTTGAAAAAAGTCATTTTAGTGCCTTATGTTCTTTACTCAATCTGTTCCACAATTTTGATTTGTTATTATTTGTGTATTCGTGTTGATTTACCCATGGAAGACAAAAACGGACTTCTGACTGTAAATTACAGACATTAAGAATAGAAATGCTAGAAATAATAATAGAATAGAAATAAAATACCATTGTTTATTGTTGTGTCCTTTTTCATTGGTCAGTTGAGATTGATGTGACGTTGATGCAGCTGAAAGTGGCTCAACACCAACCTGACGATGGATTAATCATCTAATGTGATATGTGATAGTAAGAATAACTAAACCATTTCTTACAGTATTACAATCTGGTTAGAACCGGTCTTGGTTAATTTCCTACATAAATGGATCAGTACTCAGCTATGATGCTGATAATTGATTGTACTGCTTAGAGTAAGTTTGATGTTAAGTTTACTCAGTCGCAACGCTATGTTTACATTTCATTGCAAGATAAATTTTAAAAATACATTTGTCTTGACTTCTGCCTAAACTGGTGATGAATCTCAATGTTTTTATCCTCCACATTAAACAAAAAACAACCTTGAAGCATTATTTTCCTCCGTATCAGGGCCTCTACATCTGTGTGTACGGAAGCTCCTCTGTCTGAAAATCATTTTTATCTTCTGGGCGATAATCGCCCTCGGGGGAAATCTTGTCTTGGTGGTCCTAACCTCTGTCTGCCGAGCCACAGCGCTGTGTGAGTCTCCAGCGGGGTGGGAGGCATGAACCATTGTGGTTGCCCTGTGTTCCTGTCTGCGCGCTCCAGAGCCCACCCCCTTGTGTCTCTTCCTCCCCTCTGCTACCCTGGGCTTTTAACTTAAGTCGGAGAAGCAATTAATAACCATGAAGCAGGATTTAGCCAGGTGGGGGTGGAAGGGTGGTAGGGTGGTATAGTCAAAAGATATGGGTTTTTAAGGGCATCCATTGATTGAAAAAACATGACAACGGCACAAAGGACAGATCCATCTAGTGCAGAAAATTCCTGCTATCTTAAATCTCTTATACATTAAAGTAACTGTCTGTCAGCTACGATAAGTGACCTGACGCAGTTATCCTTTAACTGTGTCTTGACTGGACATTAAACAAATATTTCCTGACTATCTAAAGAAGACTAATTCTCCTTAATCCAGGTTTTGGCTGTTCACAATACTTTTGGTCAATATATCGTGATTTTACCTTCATCCTCCAATTACTCTCAAAGTTTGTGAATATATTTTTACAACTAAATCATGCTTTGAAAGAAATAACCGTGATTTAAGAAGTTCAGAAGGTTTTGGCTTGACTTGGTTTGGGGTGAAGAGTTTCCACAAAATAAACCATCCTGCGACAAATATGTCCAACGGAAAGAGACGACGGACGAGGGCCTCCAGTACAGTATTTTCTTCTTGGGAAGTGGCTGTTGACCATGGTGAGGAGAGAGATTTTATTCAAGAGGAGACTACTGTAAGAGCAGCAAGAAAATGGAGAATGCAGAGCACAATACTGCACTGTTGCACTGAGGCACGGCAAGAAAGCTAACTTTAGTATGTGTGTTATTTATTGTCATTTGTAGCCAAACAGCCACAAATGTCATAGTATTGCAATCAAATCCATATACTGCATGTGTATACGTATCGATGAAGACTCAGTAGTGAGTAAAGCCATGGCAAACCAATTAGGCACAATGCAATGGAAAAGGGACATTTTTACATGTCCTGTCCATGGGATAAAGTATGTAGTACAGTCATGTTGCAGGTACTACAGTAAAAAGAAAAGACAGCTTGATGATAAAATACAGGTATTGTACAGATTGTCAAGTTTTTTTCTGAGGGTTTTAGTATTAAGAAAAAGACAGGATGAAGTCGCCAGCATACCATAGTAGAAAAAAACAGTAATGGATTACAAGATGGGCAGTGATGTAATACCATACAGCAGCACGGTGGGCAGCATGTTTTAGTCCCTACAAACTGTAAAGGTGCCCTGCCTTCGTGCACGTAAGCATTTTTCCCTTAGATTATATCAATCAGTTTTTGCGCCACTTTCATTGGATACAATTGCGTAATCCTTCCTCTCTTTCTGCAATTGGCTTCTAACTAGCCCTTAATTATCCCGTAGGTAGCTCACAGCCTGGGACCAAGGACAGAGAAATACTCTTACCTTCATGTAGGATATACTCATTGTCTTTCATTGGGGTACCTGCCAAATGGGTAGTTTTTTTTCTTTTTTACGAGAAGCCATGAGGCAAAAGAGGCTTTTTAAAATTTTGTAAGCTAGATATTCATCATTAAGTAAGCACACAGTTTGGCAAAAAGTGTTTTGTTTTACTGCAATAAATAAATGTTGTCTATGTTTGTCTATTGTAACACATTATATTGTTTGGTAAGTTTGAGTCTTTGGTTGTAGGGATGGGCATACTGATTCTGTTGTATCAATATATTGATACTCACAGATGTGAGTGTCCATCCATCCATTTTCCGCTTATCCGTCGGGTCACGGGGGCAGCAGCCTAAGCAGGGAAGCCCAGACTTCCCTCACCCCGGCCACTTCGTACAGCTCCTCTTAGCGGATCCCGAGGCGTTCCTAGGCCGGCTGAGAGACATCGTCTCGCCAACGTGTCCCGGGTCTTCCCCGAGGTCTCCTACCGGTTGGACGTGCCCTGAACACCTCCCCATGAGGCCTCATCCAGGAGGCATCCTAACCAGATGCCCAAGCCACCTCATCTGGATCCTCTCAATGCTCACCCTATCTCTAAGGGAGAGCCCAGCCACCCTGCGGAGAAAACTCATTTCGGCCGCTAGTACCCGCGATCTTGTCCTTTCGATCACTACCCAAAGCTCATAAACATAGATGAGGGTAGGAACGTAGATCGACCGGTAAATCAGGAGCTTTGCCTTTCGGTTCAGCCCCCTCTACACCACGACAGACCGGTGAATAGTCCGCATCACTGCAGAAGCTACACCAATCTGTCTGTTCATCTCACGTTGCATCCTTCCCTCACTCGTGAACAAGACTCCGAGATACTTGAACTCCTCTACTTGGGGCAGGACCTCATCCCCGACCCGGAGATGGCACTCCACCCTTTTCCGGGCGAGGACCATGGATTCGGACTTGGAGGTGCTGATTCTCATCCCAGCCGCTTCACACTCAACTGCGAAACGATCCAGCGAGAGTTGAAAGTCATGGCATGATGAAACCAACAGGACCACATCATCCGCAAAAAGCAGAGACTCTAAAGGAGTGAAGTCATCAAATTTTATGTGAATTAGTCATTTTTTAATAGTTTTTTATGATCTTGAATCAGTCATCAAGGTCACAATAGGACTATTTTCCTTTTTTAGAGTTTACTTTTTGAAAAACACAATACAGGAAAACTGAAAGTACTTGTATTTGTATAAATGCATCCTGATTTGCAAATGAGACATAAGCAACAGGAAGGGTGGAACAACACTGATGACTTAGGTCATAAATTAAAAATAAAGGAAAGTATACAGTGACTCGATCAATATTTTGCTCCATCATGCCACAGGGTGGTCGTGGTACATGGATGTAAACAGCCACATAACGATCCCTCTTCGAATTGACAAGATCTTAAACTGACCACAGACTCTCCAAGGTAAAAAAAAAAAAAAAAGCATGAATTTGAAAGGCAACGTCTTACACATCAAGCAAATTGTTCCATAAACAACAAAAGTGCAAACAAAGAGAAGCCATTCGGTGTCCTCTCCGCATGAACGAGGATTGAGGACACTTTTTTTGTTTTTGTGCTAATACGTGCAAACACAGTTGCCAGGCTCATCTGTCTGTGTGGGAAAGCAAACACTTAGTGCAAACACAAAGATCTGGGAAGCACCCGTTTAAATCGGTAAGTCACATTCAGCATGCGAGTCATTTTGTGTTCTGCTCTCTGCCACCTCAAAATTTTGTTTAAAAAGTCTGGAGATGACACCATCTTGTATGTAGTCTGCGGTTTGTAACTGATTGTAATTGATAAACATCCATCCATCCATCCATTTTCCACCGCTTATCCGGGTCCGGGTCGCGGGGGCAGCAGCTTCAGTAGGGAAGTCCAGACTTACCGGTCCCCAGCGACCTCTTCCAGCTCCATCGGGAGGACACCAAGGCGTTCCCAGGCCAGCTGTGAGACATAGTCCCTCCAGCGTGTCCTAGGTCCTCCCGGGGGCCTTCTCCCGACTGGGCATGCCCGAAACACCTCACCAGGGAGGCGCCCGGGAGGCATCCGGACTAGATGCCCGAGCCACCTCAACTGGCTCCTCTCGATGTGAAGGAGCAGCGGCTCTACTCTGAGCTCCTCCCGGATGGCCGAGCTCCTCACCCTATCTCTTAGGGTGAGTCCAGCCACCCTACGAAGGAAACTCATTTCCGCCGCTTGTATCCGCGATCTCATTCTTTCGGTCATGACCCATAACTCATGACCATAGGTGAGGGTGGGAACGTAGATCGATCGGTAAACAGAGAGCTTTGCCTTCCGGCTCAGCTCTCTCTTCACCACGACGGTCCGGTACAGCGACCGCATTACTGCAGATGCTGCACCGATCCGTCTGTCGATCTCACGCTCCAACCTTCCCTCACTCGTGAACAAGAACCCGAGATACTTGAACTCCTCCACCTGAGGCAAGACCTCACTCCCAACCCGGAGGGTACAGTCCACCCGTTTCCGACTGAGAACCATGGCCTCGGATTTGGAGGTGCTGAGTCTCATCCCAGAAGCTTCACACTCAGCTGCAAACCGCTCCAGTAAACGCTGAAGGTCACAGCCTGATGAGGCCATAAGGACCACATCGTCTGCAAATAGCAGAGACGAGATCCTA